>JAHPZR010047853.1:20000-47500 GCA_019787425.1 Platygyra sinensis
AGATAGCCCTGGTGATTTTGAGATAACCAAATTTAAGATACATGTAGCAAAGTTCTATTGTTAGTACCTGGGGTCATTTCACAGGGTTTCATTAAGGATGGGGCACGGGGTAAGTTGTTGAGTTGTGAGGGTGAGTTTGCATGCCTTGTTTGACTGTGTCTAGGGACAAATCAAGGGGGGCTTTGGGGGCTCAATCGAACACCCTCAATTAAAACAGCTAACATCAAAAACTTGTGAATATTACTTAAGGAACACAGTCATTCTTAAAAATTCTTAAAAGCTCATAACCAAGTTAATTACTATCACTTTCAAAATACGAGATATTAAAACACGCTGACTTTGCCTTAGAATGGCAGGAATCACTTTTCCAAGGACTTGAAATTTCAAAATTTTCCCGGGGAGGATGCCATAGAACTCTTTCTTCTTAAAACCTGGATCTGCAGCAGATGTCTGAAAACCAGTTGACCTCCTGCTGAAAATGGCAATGAAACACCTACAGTTCATAAACAATTATTGGATGAGGCTGAGCATGATATCATGAATTATCAAAACCAAGGTCTGTGCTATCTGCCGAAGCCGAAGGCTGAGGCAGATAACACAGGCATGAGGTTTTGATAATTCATGATATCATGCGAAAACCAAATTCAATAATTGTTTTATTATACATTTTTCACATACAATGTAATTCATCCTCAGAAACAGAAGCGAAGCGTTCAGCCATTTTGTTTCTGAGGAGAACACTCCAAGGGGCTTAGTAACCAGGCAGACGTTGAACTTGACATGATAAATGCAATATCTGCAGCAGATATTGCATTTATCATGTCGAGTTTTCAAGCCATTGTGAATAGATTGAATGCTCTTGACCAATCAGATTTTTCATAGTGAGTCTGATGTATAATAATATCTTTTAATAGTGTAATGGTACTTTTTATGGTGTAGGTCGAGCAGATCCAGACTGTGCCTTGGGTCATCTCCTCAAGACGTTATTCAGGAATGATGAATTTATGGACAAGCTTGTGAACTCGTACATTATGAGCACAGTGGAAGAGTTTGATCTTAACTGTATTGCTGCGAGAGTTCTGTTGAATGCCATGCCTGGACTTGAGAGTGCTGCAGTGTTCCAGGACATGGCAAGTTTAGGAGAAGTGGTAACATTGAATCACTTCTCTCATTCTTCTAAGTTTAAATGCTTAAGATCCCTAGCTAGTTTATTTGAACAGAGGAGATGCATTGCTTTCTCCACTCAGCAAAATATATAATTTCTAATTTTAAAATCAAGGACAATATACATGTTAGGAGTATATCAGCCTGTGATCTTGACATTACAGACGAAGCACTGTCAGTGACATCTGTACTGGTACTGAAAGTAATTTGTAAAGACCAAAAGTTGATATTCTTTCTGTTTGGTTCCAAGCGAGTGAGCAGGAATTGATTTACTACTGTCAATTGAAATCATAGAGAAAAGGCCCCCTTACAGTACACTGCAAGATTCTTGAAGAATACAACTGTACTCTTAATATCTTTTGTACTACATCACTTACTACCATAATTATTCTTCATCAAAATTAATGACAGAGGTTTTGATCTTCACCTTATGTGTTGAGTTACAAATTTAATGTGAAAATTATAGCAAAAGGAAATATGATTGATATAATAGTCATTTTGAACATTAAAATTATTTGATTTTTCTAGGAAGCTATGCTCACCCGATTGTGCAAGTGGGCTAGGGAAGCTGTTGAGCCCCTCAGGTCCTATGCTACAGGTAAGGATCTGTTTCAGCACTTCCAGCTGACTCTATAAGTTTCACATAAATTACATGTAACTTTGACTCATTAAAATGAAAGGTGAAAGAGCTTGGTATGCCACCATATTTTTTGGTCAGTTTTCTATGGAGAGCCATTTGTGCCACCTACGATTTGTTGCCAACACTAACGATTGAGATTACCACTAACGATTTTTATTTTTGGCACAAACAGCCCTCCATAGTTTTCAAATGCAGAGAAAATAGCTTTCAAATTAAATCTGAACATTTTGAAAGCTTACTTTAAATACTACTGTAACTTGTAAAGCTATGTAGATAAAAACCAAAGGTGTTCATGCAGGTACAGTTAAACAGATTGTATTTTAACAAGATTGGTAATGATCCATAATATTATTATAATTATTAAAAAATAGGGAGGTGCCATGGCCTCATGGTTAGTGCCCTTATCTCCAGATTGAGCAGTCCAGGATGAGCCTTGGGTAGAGAAATTGCATTGTGTTCTTGTGCAAGACACTTAACTCTCAAAGTACCTTTCTCTCTGCTCAGGTGTTGGGTACTGGCAAATTTAACATTGGGGATTAAACCCTGCGATTTACTACCATCCCATCAAGGGGGTTCCATAGAAATAATCCTATAGTCACTTTACACTACATAAACTGAAGATAGGTGATGGGCCACTTGGCTGGTATGCAGACTTTACCTTTCTACAGAATGACAAACTTGGAAACATAGGAAGTATATATAATATAATTCATATTTGATCTGCAGTTGTACAGCGTTCCCCCAAACTGCACCATTGCGTGAATCCCATGTTGCAATCAGAGAAGGCCCCCAGAAAGGCCAATTTAGCCCTTTTACAAGGCTGTAGGCTTAACCCAGGCATAGTATTTTAATAGCTTGTAACTAATGTGTGAGCCGGAGCCAGAGCCGGAGCCAGAAGCCTATTAATTTTGCGAGCCACTGCATCTTTTTTTTTTTTTTTTTTCTTTCTTGAGTTTTAAATTGAACCTTAAGTCTTACTCAGTAAGTGCTGTACTTGGCTGAAGAAACAAACATTTTCGATTTTCTTTTGTGTGTTTAATTCCGTGCAAGTAGTTTTTCTGTCAGTATCAAATTTAATTTCATCGAACGGATTTTGAAGGTCAGTTGATAGTTTCAGATATAAATGAAATTTTGAGTTTCCCTTGCAAATTTTCGTATCAAAATATTGAATATGTAAAATTTAAACATCAAAATATAAACAGGGAAACGTTCAGGTGAGGTAAAGTTAGGTAATTATCAACATCAAACAAGCACTGCAACGAAAGATTTACACCTTATTTTTTTTTGTCTCCCAGGACCCCCAGTTGTCCGTTGTTTTGTCCCTCGAGAAACCAGGCTCTTATTTGTGTTACAACGCATCCTATTTTCTGTGTTCTCTCGATAAACAATTCCACTATTACTCGTGTCTCTGATTATGTTTACGAATCACATGATCAAAGCTGTCAACTTATGAAATGTCACGACACTCCATTTACCTGAGCTACAGTACCAAAATCAGGTAATTCAAAAGCCTGCTTAATTGATAGAACTAAAAAAGAAAGAAAACTCTCCATGACCTCACTTGCCATGTTACAGAGTGCATCCGACCGCAGATGTTTGCCATTATGCAAATTTTAGTAGGTTTCCTCCGATAATAATATTCAGGATCACCTCTGGAGGTGGTCCAGTTATTTGGACCAACCAAAATTTGTTGACTGTTCCATTTTGACAAACCAGTTCATCATTGCTGTACTTGTCCTTACTTATGTAGCGAAAAAGGAATAAAAAACCGGTAAGAGTCCGATCACTCTTGGTTAGCCCAGTTTCATCGGATATTTCCTCGGTGGTCGAGCCCGCATGTAACAAAATACTGTATTAATGCCCATTTTTGGATTTTTTGGCAGGAATCTTTTGGGGCTTGAAAAAGAGGATCGCAGCTTGCAGCTCCAGGCTCGAACTCACAGGCTTGCAAAATAGCCTCCCACATTTTAATAGCTATCCCAAGGCTCAAAATTGCGACCAATATGGTCGTCAATGCAGCTACTGTTAACAATTTAAAATGCAACTAACATTTCCTCCTTGGCTACCAAAACAGTTTGGTTTAGTCGCCGTAATCACGACTACATTTCTTTATGTTGACGACCAACAATGGTTATTTTCGCCCACCTTACATTGTATGTTCTTTTAGAAAGCAAGCCATTATATTAAATGATTCTTGCTTCTAAAACTTTCAAAGAAAAGAAGTCAATCTATCCTTTTGATTTGCTATAATTATTTCTCTCTCACGTCGGAAAACTTTCAAATGGGCGACCATGTTTGAAATCGCCCTATAATGCATATAATACAGCGACTTGATCATTGACTACGTCATATATGCCCTCGTATTATTCTTTTGACATGCATGGGTCTTTCAAACCAGGCCTTCATAAACTAGTATCTGGCGACCAGAAAATTTGCATTTGGTGGCTATTTTTCAATAATTCTTATTTGTTGACCCATTTTCTTATGAATTGACTCCACCTTGAGTAAAATGTTCTGGCTGAAACACTGGTGGTAGATGAAAGTGAAGAATGATCATCACATTACATTTTCCAATTTAAGGAATAGGCTAGTTTCGAATTGTGCAGAAACAAAAGAACAGAGTCGAGGTTCAGGGGAATAATTTGCATTTTCCTTTGTTATGAAGAATACAAAATGCTAATTATTCCCCTGAACCTCGACTCTGTTCTTTTGTTTCTGCACAATTCAAAACTAGCCTATTGGAAAGAAGAAGCCTGAAGAAATCAAGGGGCGCTTTCCATTCGACCAAATACTCCAGTTTGAAATTCCGGGTATTCCATGTGACGAATGGAACAGTAATTTTCTGGTTCGTTCGATTAACCATTCTCAGGCCATCGGGTTCCAAGTTTCGCACGAAAATACGAGATCAAATGGAGGACTCTTTTATCTTTGTTTACTTGCTTTGGGGTTGCTCAACGACTCTGAAGTTAAAATAAACAATGTTTTAGGTGAGGGTGACAATATACCTTTTATCGTAAGAATTTAAAAGGAGTCTCCGACTATATTTGCGGTACCTCTTTATTTTTCTGATGAGTTCAAGAATGAAATTCCGGAAAATGTCTGTTCCATTCGCTCCCAAACCTGGAATTTCCAGAATTTTTGGTTGAATGGAAAGCGCCCAAGGTGAATACCAGTGCGATGTTCTACCAACCGAGCTATGAAGCCACGCATTGGGAGCGAGGTCAATTTATTAAGTCTTGTACATGTATACATGTATCTTGACCTCGCTCCCAATGTGTGGCTTGGTTGGTAGAGCATTGCACCAGTATTTGTGGAGGTCACAGGTTCAAATCCAGTTGAAGCCTTTATTTTTTCAGGCTTCTTTCTAATTGCTTAAATTGGAAAATTTAATTCTTCGCTTTCAAACTTGAAAAAATTGTTCAGATTTAATTTCAAGATGTACAATCTGTGACAAAATGCCAAGGATGAGGCAAAAAGTCTTGTTTTTTAATAAGTCTGATGTAGCAGTACTGATCAGGGTTGTTGCTAAAGCTGGCTGCTAGCAAAATTGGCCAGCTGAGAAAGAGGTGATCGCGGACTGGATTTTGGCAGATAGGTCACTCTATATAGGACAATGAACAGTTTTTAGGTACTGTACAATCATTCAACATCAGAACCGTATCAAACTGTCTGCATGTAAATGAAAAGTTTTAATAAATTTGTGACTATTTTGAGTATCAGTGCCACTATAACTATTAAAGTACTTGGAATAAAATCTTGCTTTGAGCACATGTTTAGCGTGTTCTTCTTTACATGTACTGCGTTGGCCATCTTGTAAACATGATGCTTGGTAGCCCCACACTCAAGGTGTTGCAAAATATTGGGTACAAAATTTTGTTCCAGGTTTCTCATGAAAATGGTGACTGGCTCAATGAAAATCTCAGTCGTGAGACTATTTTCTTAGCTACAACCCTGAATGACAATTATTATGATTTTGATCAACAGGCCTTTTAGCATTTGCAATGGAAAGCCAGGATATTGCTGCTGTATTCCGAGAAGAAAATTCTACCTTGGTAAGTTCCTTTACGCCTTGTTTATTTCAGAAATTCCAGAGGCCCTTCTAAAGTGAGGACAGATTGTTACTGGAACACCTCGATCTACATGTATGCGTAAGAGATAGAGATGGAAGTTGTACAGTGTACTTCTAATCATACCCATGCATTCTTGAAAGCATTATGCAAAGAACATTTTACAAAATGTTATATGCAAATATCTTGGGCAGCTGACCATTTCCCAGTTATTAAAGTTTTATTTGAATCCTGCTAAGTCTACAGTACATTTATTTACTTCTTCTACTGGACCTTTTTTTATTTCTCTGACATCATGTTTGAAATGCCAACACTTATGTGGGTAGGTACCTTGTATGCTGCGTCGATTGCACATCTTAAAGGACTTGCCAGACCTGACACACCCTGCAGTAACAGACCTTTCTAGCAGGGTCATCCTCAAGGCAAAGTCTAGCAAGAACAGGGCAGACAGTGGTAGCAGCACAAATTGCAAGGTCAAGAAAACTGGCTTGGCTGAGCCAGGACCATCAAGTAACACACAGCAGATCAGTGAAATATCCACTTTGTGCAATGGTGAAGTGTCAGATGACCCCAGCAGCTACAGCGGGAAGGGTCAGTTCATGTGTTTATATGCAAGTTCAGTTTGTAATTTATCTAGTGATCATAATTTTCACATTGATGGACTTTGATTTCCTCATTACTGTAACTGCAAACCCCAATGTCAGATAGAATGTAAAGTGTATCTGCATGGAGGAGGGTTCATCCCTTTAAATGCCAGCCAAAAAAAAATCATTTTAAAAATAAACAGTAGTGACCAAATGGCTACATGTACTATGAGTTCCTACTAATATGCCGTTTCCTTAAAAAAGAAATCCTTCACATCAGTGAGTGCACACACATTATTATGATACTCATAATTAAAAATGATTTTATTATTATTTTAACACCTGGCAATGAAATACCAGGGGAGCTTTAGTGCATAAACATGGTATCTTCACACTTTGAAAATAACAAGATATCATTTTTGATAACATTTTTCTTTTGCACCTTTAACTACAGTAGACTTAAATTTTGTGGGTGAATTATCAAAACATCTTTGGATCTTCTTTGATTGTCTTCAGTAACCTTCAATAATCTTTGGAAAGAGTTTCGAAATGTTCAGAAAATGTTAGGACACACTCGTCTGGCCTTCGGAACAATTTTGGAAAATCTTCGGAAAGTGGTTGGAAATTTTTCGAAAATTATCAAAAAAGTCGTCATTAGTATTACTAAAACAAAATAATACATGTGTGCTTGAAGATACGCAATTTCTCTTCTCATGCTCAACTTGATATCACTCGCAGTTCGCTCAATGATATCCACACACATCCATGTATTATTCTTTTCATATCTGTAAATGTATTGGGATTGATACTTTTACAGAACTTTCCATCAGATGAGTGACCTAAAACAATGCACTGGTCAGCACACCCAAGTTTTGCTCATGTAAAAAGATAAATATTGAAACTTGTCACAGTACATGTAAGCAGAAGAGTGCAAATTTTCATCTCAGCGTGCAAATATCTTGACTGGGTACATCCAGCTATTATGGCAATTGTTCTAAACAGTACTTTGCATTGTAGGAAAGAGTTTGCTACCAACAAGATCCTCGCCACTGGTAAAGCCAAACAAGATTGCCCGCTCCTCAGGCAATGCAATGTGCGTTCCTAAGGGAGGGTACCATGTGATTCCTATGTCATTTTCTCTCTCCCCCCTAACACTTGGCATGCAGCAGAGACTTATCTTACAATATCTGACTCCACTGGGAGAATATCAGGAGGTACTGTATCATTGATGATGCCATGACTGTACTTTGCCAGAGAGTCACTTCAAATTAAGGAAAAGAAAAAATCTTTGCTTTATACTAGAGTTCTGGCTGCCCAAAAGGCTGTCAAGCAGAGCCCTGCACTCATATAGGAAAAAAAAGAAAGCTACACTGTATAAAGGGATTTTCTCATAGGTATCATGGCTAGAGGTTTTGCTAGTGGGCACGTACATTGTATGCACAACCACAATAGTGATGGAGTTGCACAAGTTGACGGCCATACTCCAGCTAATAGTTTAACAGAGACTTGCAGCCTTGGTTTATGGTGTCTTTCCTAAAAACTTGATGCCTGTCAAAACAAGGTATCTGCGTGCATGACCACCATCACATGACCATATTGCAGGCTAAAGTTACATGTAGCTCTCTTTTTTGAAGTTGACTGCTCACCAAGTGCTGGTTTGAGATTGGATTACAGGCTCACTTGTTGTAATCAGGGCTGGGTTGTTTCGAAGCTAGTTAACGCTAACCAAGACAAGTATAGTAGACAAGCATAAATTTTTGTTATATACAGTTAGTTTTCACTGTTATGCTTTGTGTAGGTTGAGATTATTCAAACTCCAACCAGAATTCTATTTTTTAAAATAATACATACAGAAAAGTTATAAAACTCAAATTAAAATTCTGCCTTTTCCTGGGTTAGTTTAATCAGGCTTTGAACAACCTGGCCTACGAGCTCTACTTTTAGGCTAAATCTATATTTTAATATACTTTAATCACTGAAGAGTACATTTACAAAAATGTAAAAAACAAAACAAAAAATGGAAAAATGAATTTTGATTTGCAGGAAAGCCTTGAGAAGTCAGAGTGTTTCTTCCACAGACAGTAACATACCATTTTTTTTTCCTTCGTTTTTTTGCATTTAGTTGTTACCAACTGTGTTTGAATCAAAAGCTCTGGATCTTGTTATGCACTACATCACATTCAAGGGTCAAGTTGATGTGCAACTTGTCTTTGAAGCTCTTAAGGTAAGCCAGAATACACTACTGCCTGGATGTTTCCTGTACAGATCCTGCCCTATACAGTCTGTAATCTAACTGAGTAATTAACAAAATTGTATGACCACGGCAGAGCAGAGTCGATTTGATTTGCTTAGTGACAAGTATGATAACAGACAGAATTGGACTTCGTAATTTCCATTACCAATTAATCAATACTGTAACAATATTTAGCGAAATCTGATAACCAAGGGTTATAAAGAGCTGAGCCTTAAAAGTGGCCTGGTGCCAGAGCCGACTAAGTTTTACCTTTGATGTACTGGATTTGATTTGGAAGGAGAATCATCACCCCAAAGGGATAATTTTAAGGATGCCTTCTCTCCGGCTATCAGTGATGACAACAATACTAACAGTTCTTCTTCATCTATTAGTTATTAATAGTATTCTACTAGTATACTAATGCAAATGTTCCAATCTGATTGGCTGAGCTACTCGTATACCATCAGCCATTAGAGTACGGTGGCTGCCGGTCGTCCACGAAATGCGATATTTTTATAGTTTTTCCTAAGTTTTGGATTAGGAATTTTAGATGTAAACGGGTAATTAAATTCCTGAGAAGACTAAAAGAAGCGCATTTACAGTTTCTTGACTTGAAAAAATTACTGGAAATAGACACAACTTGGAACAATGAAATACAACTAAAGGTAGTTCAATAATGCATGGGAAAATCATTGGAAACCGTTATTTGCGTTAATTTCAGTTAGAATTCTACTAAAACAGTTAGATTATTCTCTCTCGATTTCTACGAGGCGATAGTTGATTTGGCCTTCGGCCTCATCAACTATCACCTCATAGAAATCTCGAGCTCATAATCTAATTGTTAATTAGTGCCACGATTCAGTTTACCAACGCAAAAACTAATGCAAATTTATAAATTTATAAAGTTAAGAGAATATTTGTTTCCTTACAGGACAATTTAAACAGATGTTTTGTTCTTGTTTTAAGTATTTAGCATCCCTTCTTTGCCACAAGAAATTTGCCACAGAATTTGTCACCCATAATGGTGTTCAGCGATTACTGGAAGTGCCACGCCCATCAGTGGCCGCAACAGGATGTTCCATGTGTTTGTATTACTTGGCTTATAATGAGGATGCTATGGAGAGGGTAATGTTGTACTTTCTGTCTTTCTGTAAAATGTCCACTATGCATTCTGACTTGATCATAATTATGTAACTTTTGATTCTGATATTTTGTCATTTGACCTTTGAGGGCTTTCAAGCAAGCAGCCAGTTTTCCAAATAAATATAAAACTGTGCTCTCTCGCTTCCCCTTATTAGTATTTGCTTATTGCTAAGACTCCATTGTTGCACATTGCACTTGTCTAATAAATTGATAGTCTCGGTGGAAAAAAAAAAACAATAGGTGTTTTTGGTCAAAAGTGAACTTTGTTGAAAAAAAGTGAACTTTGTATGTGGTTTTGTTTAGGTGTGTTAAAAATGTCCTGTATTTTTTTTTTTCGTGAAAGTTTGCTTCGTTTTCGTACACAAAACCTCGTACTTGTCGTCTCAGCGCGCAACCGCACTAAGATGTTGATTTGACTTAAAATACAGCAAACTGTTGATTTTATGCATCTCGTAAGCTCAAAAAATGTTGATTCCACATTAAAAACAGTTACAGCGTTTATTTCATGGTAACGCACGACCTCAAGGATGTTGATTTCACTCAGGATACAACAAAATGTTGATTTCATGCAACGTGTAAGCTACATTTAAGAATGTTGATTTCACGTTAAAACAATTTAAATGTTGATTCACGTTAATGCGCAACCGCAAAGATGTTGATTTCACTTTGAGAACAGCAAAATGTTGATTTCATGCAATACATTAAGTGCAAAATTCGATTACATATTATGTGTTCGAAATTTCAGAACACATTTTGCTTCTTTAATTGTGTTGATGACTTACGAGTTTATCAAGGCTTTCTGATGCCTCTCAACCACCAGGCAGACATGCAAGGTACATAACGTTAAAGCAACTCTATCTTTCGCATAAATCTCTTTTCTGTTCAGTGGTATTTGCTTTGAAGGTTGATGAATTCACGTGTTGTGTTTTATGTCACAGTAGCCGATTTAAACAATCCGTTCCCAGATTTCCGCTGTATACGCTATTTTCCGTTGATTTAAAAGAAAGAGAGCGAAGACGGTAGGATTTGATTTTGACTTCGTGCAAAATAAACGGTCTTCTGTTTGTTGTTCAAGAAATAAACCCACCTCTAAAGAACCGCCAGGAAAAACAAGTGATTTTTTGCATAAGCTATATCTCGGAAACGAAGCAGACTTAAGCAAAAAAAAATATATATACTGCACAGGACTTTGTAAACCTATACAAATCCTCATACAAAATTTGGAGCGTTTTCGAGAAGGTACACTTTAAATCAAAAATACTTAACGCCCTTTTTCCACCGAGCTTTTTGTTTTTATTTATTTTTAATATTATTAGGGGAACGGGAGAAGTTTTACCACCAATCACATTTGTTCGAACATACACTGTAGACTTGTAGCTGCCGTAACGTCCAGAAATGACCGCAGTTTAGTTTATTTCCTTTTGGACTTGCTTAAGATAGTGACTGGTTATTTCATCCTCATAATTTTAAATCAATACTATGTTTTTAGGTAAGGTTAAGTGTGCATAAAAGCCAGGCTGGGCCTACAGTTTTATTATTCAACAAATTCTTGACGAAAAAACAAAAATGACAACACATTTTTTCTCAGCCAAATAAACTGTAGTCACGCAATGCTTTGGGCATTATGAGTAGCGTTAGGCGTTTTGAGTAGTGTTTGGCGTTATGAGTAGGGTTAAGAGTTCACTGAGGTGGCAGCGTGGCCTAGTGGTTTAGGGCGCTGGTGTTGTAATCTAGAGGTCCCGGGTTCAGGGCCTCCAACCTGCCACTAGTAGGATTGGATTCTTGGTAGACCCGAGTTCAAATCCTCGGTCACGCTTATAAATAGCCAACTGGTCTGCCTCCTGCCAGTTGGGATTGTTAACTACGTTACGTTTATTTGAAATATATGCTTCCTTTGTTTCAGTGGCATGCCTGTAAACTAGCTAAGCTTAGTGCTTAAATGGCTAACTGCATAATCACTATAAATAAGATTTACAGATTTACATTTTACATGCGTGATTTGTTACTAAAAATCAGAAAGTTATTGATGTTGAAAATTTTCCGCATCAAAGACATGTACTGGTCCAAAACATGGAAGCCCATGTTGAGTATAGCCATGTTGAGTTATTACAGGGATGTTTATCACTACTGTAACTTAAACAAAGATTGTACAATAAAAATCCTAAATCACCTGGTTCACCAGTTTTCGCAGGCCATCATTGCTGTCAAAAAGTTCCAGCACCGCTCGAAATGAACACGTAAGTGAGAAGAACAGAGTGGCATGACATCTTCCCGAGTCATGCGAGCATTCCAGCAACCACAGCGCATACTTCACCATGTCACTTAACACAGGGTGTGGTAAAAGAGATACCTAAAAACATAGTATTGATTTAAAATTATGAGGATGAAATAACCAGTCACTATCTTAAGCAAGTCCAAAAGGAAATAAACTAAACTGCGGTCATTTCTGGACGTTACGGCAGCTACAAGTCTACAGTGTATGTTCGAACAAATGTGATTGGTGGTAAAACTTCTCCCGTTCCCCTAATAATATTAAAAATAAATAAAAACAAAAAGCTCGGTGGAAAAAGGGCGTTAAGTATTTTTGATTTAAAGTGTACCTTCTCGAAAACGCTCCAAATTTTGTATGAGGATTTGTATAGGTTTACAAAGTCCTGTGCAGTATATATATTTTTTTTTGCTTAAGTCTGCTTCGTTTCCGAGATATAGCTTATGCAAAAAATCACTTGTTTTTCCTGGCGGGTTCTTTAGAGGTGGGTTTATTTCTTGAACAACAAACAGAAGACCGTTTATTTTGCACGAAGTCAAAATCAAATCCTACCGTCTTCGCTCTCTTTCTTTTAAATCAACGGAAAATAGCGTATACAGCGGAAATCTGGGAACGGATTGTTTAAATCGGCTACTGTGACATAAAACACAACACGTGAATTCATCAACCTTCAAAGCAAATACCACTGAACAGAAAAGAGATTTATGCGAAAGATAGAGTTGCTTTAACGTTATGTACCTTGCATGTCTGCCTGGTGGTTGAGAGGCATCAGAAAGCCTTGATAAACTCGTAAGTCATCAACACAATTAAAGAAGCAAAATGTGTTCTGAAATTTCGAACACATAATATGTAATCGAATTTTTGCACTTAATGTATTGCATGAAATCAACATTTTGCTGTTCTCAAAGTGAAATCAACATCTTTGCGGTTGCGCATTAACGTGAATCAACATTTAAATTGTTTTAACGTGAAATCAACATTCTTAAATGTAGCTTACACGTTGCATGAAATCAACATTTTGTTGTATCCTGAGTGAAATCAACATCCTTGAGGTCGTGCGTTACCATGAAATAAACGCTGTAACTGTTTTTAATGTGGAATCAACATTTTTTGAGCTTACGAGATGCATAAAATCAACAGTTTGCTGTATTTTAAGTCAAATCAACATCTTAGTGCGGTTGCGCGCTGAGACGACAAGTACGAGGTTTTGTGTACGAAAACGAAGCAAACTTTCACGAAAAAAAAAAATACAGGACATTTTTAACACACCTAAACAAAACCACATACAAAGTTCACTTTTTTTCAACAAAGTTCACTTTTGACCAAAAACACCTATTGTTTTTTTTTTTTCCACCGAGACTATCAATTTATTAGACAAGTGCAATGTGCAACAATGGAGTCTTAGCAATAAGCAAATACTAATAAGGGGAAGCGAGAGAGCACAGTTTTATATTTATTTGGAAAACTGGCTGCTTGCTTGAAAGCCCTCAAAGGTCAAATGACAAAATATCAGAATCAAAAGTTACATAATTATGATCAAGTCAGAATGCATAGTGGACATTTTACAGAAAGACAGAAAGTACAACATTACCCTCTCCATAGCATCCTCATTATAAGCCAAGTAATACAAACACATGGAACATCCTGTTGCGGCCACTGATGGGCGTGGCACTTCCAGTAATCGCTGAACACCATTATGGGTGACAAATTCTGTGGCAAATTTCTTGTGGCAAAGAAGGGATGCTAAATACTTAAAACAAGAACAAAACATCTGTTTAAATTGTCCTGTAAGGAAACAAATATTCTCTTAACTTTATAAATTTATAAATTTGCATTAGTTTTTGCGTTGGTAAACTGAATCGTGGCACTAATTAACAATTAGATTATGAGCTCGAGAGTTCTATGAGGTGATAGTTTGATGAGGCCGAAGGCCAAATCAAACTATCGCCTCGTAGAAATCTCGAGAGCGAATAATCTAATTGTTAATTAGTGCCACGATTCAGTTTACCAACGCAAAAACTAATGCAAATTTATAAATTTATAAAGTTAAGAGAATATTTTGTTTCCTTACAGGACAATTTAAACAGATGTTTTGTTCTTGTTTTAAGTATTTAGCATCCCTTCTTTGCCACAAGAAATTTGCCACAGAATTTGTCACCCATAATGGTGTTCAGCGATTACTGGAAGTGCCACGCCCATCAGTGGCCGCAACAGGATGTTCCATGTGTTTGTATTACTTGGCTTATAATGAGGATGCTATGGAGAGGGTAATGTTGTACTTTCTGTCTTTCTGTAAAATGTCCACTATGCATTCTGACTTGATCATAATTATGTAACTTTTGATTCTGATATTTTGTCATTTGACCTTTGAGGGCTTTCAAGCAAGCAGCCAGTTTTCCAAATAAATATAAAACTGTGCTCTCTCGCTTCCCCTTATTAGTATTTGCTTATTGCTAAGACTCCATTGTTGCACATTGCACTTGTCTAATAAATTGATAGTCTCGGTGGAAAAAAAAAAAACAATAGGTGTTTTTGGTCAAAAGTGAACTTTGTTGAAAAAAAGTGAACTTTGTATGTGGTTTTGTTTAGGTGTGTTAAAAATGTCCTGTATTTTTTTTTTTCGTGAAAGTTTGCTTCGTTTTCGTACACAAAACCTCGTACTTGTCGTCTCAGCGCGCAACCGCACTAAGATGTTGATTTGACTTAAAATACAGCAAACTGTTGATTTTATGCATCTCGTAAGCTCAAAAAATGTTGATTCCACATTAAAAACAGTTACAGCGTTTATTTCATGGTAACGCACGACCTCAAGGATGTTGATTTCACTCAGGATACAACAAAATGTTGATTTCATGCAACGTGTAAGCTACATTTAAGAATGTTGATTTCACGTTAAAACAATTTAAATGTTGATTCACGTTAATGCGCAACCGCAAAGATGTTGATTTCACTTTGAGAACAGCAAAATGTTGATTTCATGCAATACATTAAGTGCAAAAATTCGATTACATATTATGTGTTCGAAATTTCAGAACACATTTTGCTTCTTTAATTGTGTTGATGACTTACGAGTTTATCAAGGCTTTCTGATGCCTCTCAACCACCAGGCAGACATGCAAGGTACATAACGTTAAAGCAACTCTATCTTTCGCATAAATCTCTTTTCTGTTCAGTGGTATTTGCTTTGAAGGTTGATGAATTCACGTGTTGTGTTTTATGTCACAGTAGCCGATTTAAACAATCCGTTCCCAGATTTCCGCTGTATACGCTATTTTCCGTTGATTTAAAAGAAAGAGAGCGAAGACGGTAGGATTTGATTTTGACTTCGTGCAAAATAAACGGTCTTCTGTTTGTTGTTCAAGAAATAAACCCACCTCTAAAGAACCCGCCAGGAAAAACAAGTGATTTTTTGCATAAGCTATATCTCGGAAACGAAGCAGACTTAAGCAAAAAAAAATATATATACTGCACAGGACTTTGTAAACCTATACAAATCCTCATACAAAATTTGGAGCGTTTTCGAGAAGGTACACTTTAAATCAAAAATACTTAACGCCCTTTTTCCACCGAGCTTTTTGTTTTTATTTATTTTTAATATTATTAGGGGAACGGGAGAAGTTTTACCACCAATCACATTTGTTCGAACATACACTGTAGACTTGTAGCTGCCGTAACGTCCAGAAATGACCGCAGTTTAGTTTATTTCCTTTTGGACTTGCTTAAGATAGTGACTGGTTATTTCATCCTCATAATTTTAAATCAATACTATGTTTTTAGGTATCTCTTTTACCACACCCTGTGTTAAGTGACATGGTGAAGTATGCGCTGTGGTTGCTGGAATGCTCGCATGACTCGGGAAGATGTCATGCCACTCTGTTCTTCTCACTTACGTGTTCATTTCGAGCGGTGCTGGAACTTTTTGACAGCAATGATGGCCTGCGAAAACTGGTGAACCAGGTGATTTAGGATTTTTATTGTACAATCTTTGTTTAAGTTACAGTAGTGATAAACATCCCTGTAATAACTCAACATGGCTATACTCAACATGGGCTTCCATGTTTTGGACCAGTACATGTCTTTGATGCGGAAAATTTTCAACATCAATAACTTTCTGATTTTTAGTAACAAATCACGCATGTAAAATGTAAATCTGTAAATCTTATTTATAGTGATTATGCAGTTAGCCATTTAAGCACTAAGCTTAGCTAGTTTACAGGCATGCCACTGAAACAAAGGAAGCATATATTTCAAATAAACGTAACGTAGTTAACAATCCCAACTGGCAGGAGGCAGACCAGTTGGCTATTTATAAGCGTGACCGAGGATTTGAACTCGGGTCTACCAAGAATCCAATCCTACTAGTGGCAGGTTGGAGGCCCTGAACCCGGGACCTCTAGATTACAACACCAGCGCCCTAAACCACTAGGCCACGCTGCCACCTCAGTGAACTCTTAACCCTACTCATAACGCCAAACACTACTCAAAACGCCTAACGCTACTCATAATGCCCAAAGCATTGCGTGACTACAGTTTATTTGGCTGAGAAAAAATGTGTTGTCATTTTTGTTTTTTCGTCAAGAATTTGTTGAATAATAAAACTGTAGGCCACCTGGCTTTTATGCACACTTAACCTTACCTAAATACATAGTATTGATTTAAAATTATGAGGATGAAATAACCAGTCACTATCTTAAGCAAGTCCAAAAGGAAATAAACTAAACTGCGGTCATTTCTGGACGTTACGGCAGCTACAAGTCTACAGTGTATGTTCGAACAAATGTGATTGGTGGTAAAACTTCTCCCGTTCCCCTAATAATATTAAAAATAAATAAAAACAAAAAGCTCGGTGGAAAAAGGGCGTTAAGTATTTTTGATTTAAAGTGTACCTTCTCGAAAACGCTCCAAATTTTGTATGAGGATTTGTATAGGTTTACAAAGTCCTGTGCAGTATATATATTTTTTTTTGCTTAAGTCTGCTTCGTTTCCGAGATATAGCTTATGCAAAAAATCACTTGTTTTTCCTGGCGGTTCTTTAGAGGTGGGTTTATTTCTTGAACAACAAACAGAAGACCGTTTATTTTGCACGAAGTCAAAATCAAATCCTACCGTCTTCGCTCTCTTTCTTTTAAATCAACGGAAAATAGCGTATACAGCGGAAATCTGGGAACGGATTGTTTAAATCGGCTACTGTGACATAAAACACAACACGTGAATTCATCAACCTTCAAAGCAAATACCACTGAACAGAAAAGAGATTTATGCGAAAGATAGAGTTGCTTTAACGTTATGTACCTTGCATGTCTGCCTGGTGGTTGAGAGGCATCAGAAAGCCTTGATAAACTCGTAAGTCATCAACACAATTAAAGAAGCAAAATGTGTTCTGAAATTTCGAACACATAATATGTAATCGAATTTTTGCACTTAATGTATTGCATGAAATCAACATTTTGCTGTTCTCAAAGTGAAATCAACATCTTTGCGGTTGCGCATTAACGTGAATCAACATTTAAATTGTTTTAACGTGAAATCAACATTCTTAAATGTAGCTTACACGTTGCATGAAATCAACATTTTGTTGTATCCTGAGTGAAATCAACATCCTTGAGGTCGTGCGTTACCATGAAATAAACGCTGTAACTGTTTTTAATGTGGAATCAACATTTTTTGAGCTTACGAGATGCATAAAATCAACAGTTTGCTGTATTTTAAGTCAAATCAACATCTTAGTGCGGTTGCGCGCTGAGACGACAAGTACGAGGTTTTGTGTACGAAAACGAAGCAAACTTTCACGAAAAAAAAAAATACAGGACATTTTTAACACACCTAAACAAAACCACATACAAAGTTCACTTTTTTTCAACAAAGTTCACTTTTGACCAAAAACACCTATTGTTTTTTTTTTTCCACCGAGACTATCAATTTATTAGACAAGTGCAATGTGCAACAATGGAGTCTTAGCAATAAGCAAATACTAATAAGGGGAAGCGAGAGAGCACAGTTTTATATTTATTTGGAAAACTGGCTGCTTGCTTGAAAGCCCTCAAAGGTCAAATGACAAAATATCAGAATCAAAAGTTACATAATTATGATCAAGTCAGAATGCATAGTGGACATTTTACAGAAAGACAGAAAGTACAACATTACCCTCTCCATAGCATCCTCATTATAAGCCAAGTAATACAAACACATGGAACATCCTGTTGCGGCCACTGATGGGCGTGGCACTTCCAGTAATCGCTGAACACCATTATGGGTGACAAATTCTGTGGCAAATTTCTTGTGGCAAAGAAGGGATGCTAAATACTTAAAACAAGAACAAAACATCTGTTTAAATTGTCCTGTAAGGAAACAAATATTCTCTTAACTTTATAAATTTATAAATTTGCATTAGTTTTTGCGTTGGTAAACTGAATCGTGGCACTAATTAACAATTAGATTATGAGCTCGAGATTTCTATGAGGTGATAGTTGATGAGGCCGAAGGCCAAATCAACTATCGCCTCGTAGAAATCGAGAGAGAATAATCTAACTGTTTTAGTAGAATTCTAACTGAAATTAACGCAAATAACGGTTTCCAATGATTTTCCCATGCATTATTGAACTACCTTTAGTTGTATTTCATTGTTCCAAGTTGTGTCTATTTCCAGTAATTTTTTCAAGTCAAGAAACTGTAAATGCGCTTCTTTTAGTCTTCTCAGGAATTTAATTACCCGTTTACATCTAAAATTCCTAATCCAAAACTTAGGAAAAACTATAAAAATATCGCATTTCGTGGACGACCGGCAGCCACCGTACTCTAATGGCTGATGGTATACGAGTAGCTCAGCCAATCAGATTGGAACATTTGCATTAGTATACTAGTAGAATACTATTAATAACTAATAGATGAAGAAGAACTGTTAGTATTGTTGTCATCACTGATAGCCGGAGAGAAGGCATCCTTAAAATTATCCCTTTGGGGTGATGATTCTCCTTCCAAATCAAATCCAGTACATCAAAGGTAAAACTTAGTCGGCTCTGGCACCAGGCCACTTTTAAGGCTCAGCTCTTTATAACCCTTGGTTATCAGATTTCGCTAAATATTGTTACAGTATTGATTAATTGGTAATGGAAATTACGAAGTCCAATTCTGTCTGTTATCATACTTGTCACTAAGCAAATCAAATCGACTCTGCTCTGCCGTGGTCATACAATTTTGTTAATTACTCAGTTAGATTACAGACTGTATAGGGCAGGATCTGTACAGGAAACATCCAGGCAGTAGTGTATTCTGGCTTACCTTAAGAGCTTCAAAGACAAGTTGCACATCAACTTGACCCTTGAATGTGATGTAGTGCATAACAAGATCCAGAGCTTTTGATTCAAACACAGTTGGTAACAACTAAATGCAAAAAAACGAAGGAAAAAAAAATGGTATGTTACTGTCTGTGGAAGAAACACTCTGACTTCTCAAGGCTTTCCTGCAAATCAAAATTCATTTTTCCATTTTTTGTTTTGTTTTTTACATTTTTGTAAATGTACTCTTCAGTGATTAAAGTATATTAAAATATAGATTTAGCCTAAAAGTAGAGCTCGTAGGCCAGGTTGTTCAAAGCCTGATTAAACTAACCCAGGAAAAGGCAGAATTTTAATTTGAGTTTTATAACTTTTCTGTATGTATTATTTTAAAAAATAGAATTCTGGTTGGAGTTTGAATAATCTCAACCTACACAAAGCATAACAGTGAAAACTAACTGTATATAACAAAAATTTATGCTTGTCTACTATACTTGTCTTGGTTAGCGTTAACTAGCTTCGAAACAACCCAGCCCTGATTACAACAAGTGAGCCTGTAATCCAATCTCAAACCAGCACTTGGTGAGCAGTCAACTTCAAAAAAGAGAGCTACATGTAACTTTAGCCTGCAATATGGTCATGTGATGGTGGTCATGCACGCAGATACCTTGTTTTGACAGGCATCAAGTTTTTAGGAAAGACACCATAAACCAAGGCTGCAAGTCTCTGTTAAACTATTAGCTGGAGTATGGCCGTCAACTTGTGCAACTCCATCACTATTGTGGTTGTGCATACAATGTACGTGCCCACTAGCAAAACCTCTAGCCATGATACCTATGAGAAAATCCCTTTATACAGTGTAGCTTTCTTTTTTTTTCCTATATGAGTGCAGGGCTCTGCTTGACAGCCTTTTGGGCAGCCAGAACTCTAGTATAAAGCAAAGATTTTTTCTTTTCCTTAATTTGAAGTGACTCTCTGGCAAAGTACAGTCATGGCATCATCAATGATACAGTACCTCCTGATATTCTCCCAGTGGAGTCAGATATTGTAAGATAAGTCTCTGCTGCATGCCAAGTGTTAGGGGGGAGAGAGAAAATGACATAGGAATCACATGGTACCCTCCCTTAGGAACGCACATTGCATTGCCTGAGGAGCGGGCAATCTTGTTTGGCTTTACCAGTGGCGAGGATCTTGTTGGTAGCAAACTCTTTCCTACAATGCAAAGTACTGTTTAGAACAATTGCCATAATAGCTGGATGTACCCAGTCAAGATATTTGCACGCTGAGATGAAAATTTGCACTCTTCTGCTTACATGTACTGTGACAAGTTTCAATATTTATCTTTTTACATGAGCAAAACTTGGGTGTGCTGACCAGTGCATTGTTTTAGGTCACTCATCTGATGGAAAGTTCTGTAAAAGTATCAATCCCAATACATTTACAGATATGAAAAGAATAATACATGGATGTGTGTGGATATCATTGAGCGAACTGCGAGTGATATCAAGTTGAGCATGAGAAGAGAAATTGCGTATCTTCAAGCACACATGTATTATTTTGTTTTAGTAATACTAATGACGACTTTTTTGATAATTTTCGAAAAATTTCCAACCACTTTCCGAAGATTTTCCAAAATTGTTCCGAAGGCCAGACGAGTGTGTCCTAACATTTTCTGAACATTTCGAAACTCTTTCCAAAGATTATTGAAGGTTACTGAAGACAATCAAAGAAGATCCAAAGATGTTTTGATAATTCACCCACAAAATTTAAGTCTACTGTAGTTAAAGGTGCAAAAGAAAAATGTTATCAAAATGATATCTTGTTATTTTCAAAGTGTGAAGATACCATGTTTATGCACTAAAGCTCCCCTGGTATTTCATTGCCAGGTGTTAAAATAATAATAAAATCATTTTTAATTATGAGTATCATAATAATGTGTGTGCACTCACTGATGTGAAGGATTTCTTTTTTAAGGAAACGGCATATTAGTAGGAACTCATAGTACATGTAGCCATTTGGTCACTACTGTTTATTTTTAAAATGATTTTTTTTTGGCTGGCATTTAAAGGGATGAACCCTCCTCCATGCAGATACACTTTACATTCTATCTGACATTGGGGTTTGCAGTTACAGTAATGAGGAAATCAAAGTCCATCAATGTGAAAATTATGATCACTAGATAAATTACAAACTGAACTTGCATATAAACACATGAACTGACCCTTCCCGCTGTAGCTGCTGGGGTCATCTGACACTTCACCATTGCACAAAGTGGATATTTCACTGATCTGCTGTGTGTTACTTGATGGTCCTGGCTCAGCCAAGCCAGTTTTCTTGACCTTGCAATTTGTGCTGCTACCACTGTCTGCCCTGTTCTTGCTAGACTTTGCCTTGAGGATGACCCTGCTAGAAAGGTCTGTTACTGCAGGGTGTGTCAGGTCTGGCAAGTCCTTTAAGATGTGCAATCGACGCAGCATACAAGGTACCTACCCACATAAGTGTTGGCATTTCAAACATGATGTCAGAGAAATAAAAAAAGGTCCAGTAGAAGAAGTAAATAAATGTACTGTAGACTTAGCAGGATTCAAATAAAACTTTAATAACTGGGAAATGGTCAGCTGCCCAAGATATTTGCATATAACATTTTGTAAAATGTTCTTTGCATAATGCTTTCAAGAATGCATGGGTATGATTAGAAGTACACTGTACAACTTCCATCTCTATCTCTTACGCATACATGTAGATCGAGGTGTTCCAGTAACAATCTGTCCTCACTTTAGAAGGGCCTCTGGAATTTCTGAAATAAACAAGGCGTAAAGGAACTTACCAAGGTAGAATTTTCTTCTCGGAATACAGCAGCAATATCCTGGCTTTCCATTGCAAATGCTAAAAGGCCTGTTGATCAAAATCATAATAATTGTCATTCAGGGTTGTAGCTAAGAAAATAGTCTCACGACTGAGATTTTCATTGAGCCAGTCACCATTTTCATGAGAAACCTGGAACAAAATTTTGTACCCAATATTTTGCAACACCTTGAGTGTGGGGCTACCAAGCATCATGTTTACAAGATGGCCAACGCAGTACATGTAAAGAAGAACACGCTAAACATGTGCTCAAAGCAAGATTTTATTCCAAGTACTTTAATAGTTATAGTGGCACTGATACTCAAAATAGTCACAAATTTATTAAAACTTTTCATTTACATGCAGACAGTTTGATACGGTTCTGATGTTGAATGATTGTACAGTACCTAAAAACTGTTCATTGTCCTATATAGAGTGACCTATCTGCCAAAATCCAGTCCGCGATCACCTCTTTCTCAGCTGGCCAATTTTGCTAGCAGCCAGCTTTAGCAACAACCCTGATCAGTACTGCTACATCAGACTTATTAAAAAACAAGACTTTTTGCCTCATCCTTGGCATTTTGTCACAGATTGTACATCTTGAAATTAAATCTGAACAATTTTTTCAAGTTTGAAAGCGAAGAATTAAATTTTCCAATTTAAGCAATTAGAAAGAAGCCTGAAAAAATAAAGGCTTCAACTGGATTTGAACCTGTGACCTCCACAAATACTGGTGCAATGCTCTACCAACCAAGCCACACATTGGGAGCGAGGTCAAGATACATGTATACATGTACAAGACTTAATAAATTGACCTCGCTCCCAATGCGTGGCTTCATAGCTCGGTTGGTAGAACATCGCACTGGTATTCACCTTGGGCGCTTTCCATTCAACCAAAAATTCTGGAAATTCCAGGTTTGGGAGCGAATGGAACAGACATTTTCCGGAATTTCATTCTTGAACTCATCAGAAAAATAAAGAGGTACCGCAAATATAGTCGGAGACTCCTTTTAAATTCTTACGATAAAAGGTATATTGTCACCCTCACCTAAAACATTGTTTATTTTAACTTCAGAGTCGTTGAGCAACCCCAAAGCAAGTAAACAAAGATAAAAGAGTCCTCCATTTGATCTCGTATTTTCGTGCGAAACTTGGAACCCGATGGCCTGAGAATGGTTAATCGAACGAACCAGAAAATTACTGTTCCATTCGTCACATGGAATACCCGGAATTTCAAACTGGAGTATTTGGTCGAATGGAAAGCGCCCCTTGATTTCTTCAGGCTTCTTCTTTCCAATAGGCTAGTTTTGAATTGTGCAGAAACAAAAGAACAGAGTCGAGGTTCAGGGGAATAATTAGCATTTTGTATTCTTCATAACAAAGGAAAATGCAAATTATTCCCCTGAACCTCGACTCTGTTCTTTTGTTTCTGCACAATTCGAAACTAGCCTATTCCTTAAATTGGAAAATGTAATGTGATGATCATTCTTCACTTTCATCTACCACCAGTGTTTCAGCCAGAACATTTTACTCAAGGTGGAGTCAATTCATAAGAAAATGGGTCAACAAATAAGAATTATTGAAAAATAGCCACCAAATGCAAATTTTCTGGTCGCCAGATACTAGTTTATGAAGGCCTGGTTTGAAAGACCCATGCATGTCAAAAGAATAATACGAGGGCATATATGACGTAGTCAATGATCAAGTCGCTGTATTATATGCATTATAGGGCGATTTCAAACATGGTCGCCCATTTGAAAGTTTTCCGACGTGAGAGAGAAATAATTATAGCAAATCAAAAGGATAGATTGACTTCTTTTCTTTGAAAGTTTTAGAAGCAAGAATCATTTAATATAATGGCTTGCTTTCTAAAAGAACATACAATGTAAGGTGGGCGAAAATAACCATTGTTGGTCGTCAACATAAAGAAATGTAGTCGTGATTACGGCGACTAAACCAAACTGTTTTGGTAGCCAAGGAGGAAATGTTAGTTGCATTTTAAATTGTTAACAGTAGCTGCATTGACGACCATATTGGTCGCAATTTTGAGCCTTGGGATAGCTATTAAAATGTGGGAGGCTATTTTGCAAGCCTGTGAGTTCGAGCCTGGAGCTGCAAGCTGCGATCCTCTTTTTCAAGCCCCAAAAGATTCCTGCCAAAAAATCCAAAAATGGGCATTAATACAGTATTTTGTTACATGCGGGCTCGACCACCGAGGAAATATCCGATGAAACTGGGCTAACCAAGAGTGATCGGACTCTTACCGGTTTTTTATTCCTTTTTCGCTACATAAGTAAGGACAAGTACAGCAATGATGAACTGGTTTGTCAAAATGGAACAGTCAACAAATTTTGGTTGGTCCAAATAACTGGACCACCTCCAGAGGTGATCCTGAATATTATTATCGGAGGAAACCTACTAAAATTTGCATAATGGCAAACATCTGCGGTCGGATGCACTCTGTAACATGGCAAGTGAGGTCATGGAGAGTTTTCTTTCTTTTTTAGTTCTATCAATTAAGCAGGCTTTTGAATTACCTGATTTTGGTACTGTAGCTCAGGTAAATGGAGTGTCGTGACATTTCATAAGTTGACAGCTTTGATCATGTGATTCGTAAACATAATCAGAGACACGAGTAATAGTGGAATTGTTTATCGAGAGAACACAGAAAATAGGATGCGTTGTAACACAAATAAGAGCCTGGTTTCTCGAGGGACAAAACAACGGACAACTGGGGGTCCTGGGAGACAAAAAAAAATAAGGTGTAAATCTTTCGTTGCAGTGCTTGTTTGATGTTGATAATTACCTAACTTTACCTCACCTGAACGTTTCCCTGTTTATATTTTGATGTTTAAATTTTACATATTCAATATTTTGATACGAAAATTTGCAAGGGAAACTCAAAATTTCATTTATATCTGAAACTATCAACTGACCTTCAAAATCCGTTCGATGAAATTAAATTTGATACTGACAGAAAAACTACTTGCACGGAATTAAACACACAAAAGAAAATCGAAAATGTTTGTTTCTTCAGCCAAGTACAGCACTTACTGAGTAAGACTTAAGGTTCAATTTAAAACTCAAGAAAGAAAAAAAAAAAAAAAAAAGATGCAGTGGCTCGCAAAATTAATAGGCTTCTGGCTCCGGCTCTGGCTCCGGCTCACACATTAGTTACAAGCTATTAAAATACTATGCCTGGGTTAAGCCTACAGCCTTGTAAAAGGGCTAAATTGGCCTTTCTGGGGGCCTTCTCTGATTGCAACATGGGATTCACGCAATGGTGCAGTTTGGGGGAACGCTGTACAACTGCAGATCAAATATGAATTATATTATATATACTTCCTATGTTTCCAAGTTTGTCATTCTGTAGAAAGGTAAAGTCTGCATACCAGCCAAGTGGCCCATCACCTATCTTCAGTTTATGTAGTGTAAAGTGACTATAGGATTATTTCTATGGAACCCCCTTGATGGGATGGTAGTAAATCGCAGGGTTTAATCCCCAATGTTAAATTTGCCAGTACCCAACACCTGAGCAGAGAGAAAGGTACTTTGAGAGTTAAGTGTCTTGCACAAGAACACAATGCAATTTCTCTACCCAAGGCTCATCCTGGACTGCTCAATCTGGAGATAAGGGCACTAACCATGAGGCCATGGCACCTCCCTATTTTTTAATAATTATAATAATATTATGGATCATTACCAATCTTGTTAAAATACAATCTGTTTAACTGTACCTGCATGAACACCTTTGGTTTTTATCTACATAGCTTTACAAGTTACAGTAGTATTTAAAGTAAGCTTTCAAAATGTTCAGATTTAATTTGAAAGCTATTTTCTCTGCATTTGAAAACTATGGAGGGCTGTTTGTGCCAAAAATAAAAATCGTTAGTGGTAATCTCAATCGTTAGTGTTGGCAACAAATCGTAGGTGGCACAAATGGCTCTCCATAGAAAACTGACCAAAAAATATGGTGGCATACCAAGCTCTTTCACCTTTCATTTTAATGAGTCAAAGTTACATGTAATTTATGTGAAACTTATAGAGTCAGCTGGAAGTGCTGAAACAGATCCTTACCTGTAGCATAGGACCTGAGGGGCTCAACAGCTTCCCTAGCCCACTTGCACAATCGGGTGAGCATAGCTTCCTAGAAAAATCAAATAATTTTAATGTTCAAAATGACTATTATATCAATCATATTTCCTTTTGCTATAATTTTCACATTAAATTTGTAACTCAACACATAAGGTGAAGATCAAAACCTCTGTCATTAATTTTGATGAAGAATAATTATGGTAGTAAGTGATGTAGTACAAAAGATATTAAGAGTACAGTTGTATTCTTCAAGAATCTTGCAGTGTACTGTAAGGGGGCCTTTTCTCTATGATTTCAATTGACAGTAGTAAATCAATTCCTGCTCACTCGCTTGGAACCAAACAGAAAGAATATCAACTTTTGGTCTTTACAAATTACTTTCAGTACCAGTACAGATGTCACTGACAGTGCTTCGTCTGTAATGTCAAGATCACAGGCTGATATACTCCTAACATGTATATTGTCCTTGATTTTAAAATTAGAAATTATATATTTTGCTGAGTGGAGAAAGCAATGCATCTCCTCTGTTCAAATAAACTAGCTAGGGATCTTAAGCATTTAAACTTAGAAGAATGAGAGAAGTGATTCAATGTTACCACTTCTCCTAAACTTGCCATGTCCTGGAACACTGCAGCACTCTCAAGTCCAGGCATGGCATTCAACAGAACTCTCGCAGCAATACAGTTAAGATCAAACTCTTCCACTGTGCTCATAATGTACGAGTTCACAAGCTTGTCCATAAATTCATCATTCCTGAATAACGTCTTGAGGAGATGACCCAAGGCACAGTCTGGATCTGCTCGACCTACACCATAAAAAGTACCATTACACTATTAAAAGATATTATTATACATCAGACTCACTATGAAAAATCTGATTGGTCAAGAGCATTCAATCTATTCACAATGGCTTGAAAACTCGACATGATAAATGCAATATCTGCTGCAGATATTGCATTTATCATGTCAAGTTCAACGTCTGCCTGGTTACTAAGCCCCTTGGAGTGTTCTCCTCAGAAACAAAATGGCTGAACGCTTCGCTTCTGTTTCTGAGGATGAATTACATTGTATGTGAAAAATGTATAATAAAACAATTATTGAATTTGGTTTTCGCATGATATCATGAATTATCAAAACCTCATGCCTGTGTTATCTGCCTCAGCCTTCGGCTTCGGCAGATAGCACAGA
>JAHPZR010047853.1:52500-57455 GCA_019787425.1 Platygyra sinensis
TATCCTTCGGGACCCTTCAGATCCTTATTCGCATTGAAATTAAATGAAAATCTAAAAGTTCAGTTCCTTAAATTAGTCTTGCCTGCAAAACCTATAGTTTCTTCCTTTGGAAATAAAACCGCAGGAAAGTTCTCCTAATGGCGGCGAAGATAACAAATCGCCATTTCCATAACAACAGGAATTTAAACTGCTTGGCTGAACGCGTCTGTAATTGGATGAGACGTCATTGACAAGGTCTGCGTTTCTCGGAGAGGCCTGGTTCCCTTTGGTCTGGTCTGACTGGAGCGCCAATACGTCCCAAAACGGATCACGATCACCCGGTGCATCGAAGGAAGGTGTCAGTGGACGTTTCAGGAATTGGTCCTCTTCAAGATTTCCAAAGATGTGTGGCAGCTCTTTGGCGTTGGAATAAGAGAACGGGAACTCATCGGCGAGGCGCCTGGGCTCTACAGCAAGGAGCTGATGGATATCCTGTTCAACGGAATTAAGCAGAGGTAGCGAACGGCGCGCAGGGAATGATGCGGTGGCGGTGTGCTGCCGTTGCTGTGTCCAATAGGAGGTGCCTGCATATGATTGCGTCATCTGCTGAGATGCTGACGGGGGCTGCAACGGTCGTTTCTGCGCATAGAGCTGTGAGAAGCCATCGAAGCTAACAGTACTCTTGAAGGACTGCTTACATGACGTCTCAATCAAATGAGTCCCTGGAAGGATAGGACGGAATCCTGAAGGGCCCACGGTGCCCTTTTTCTGCTCTTTTCTCCACTTCATGCGACGATTTTTGAACCAGTTCTATAAAAACAAAGAAAAACAACGCGAGTCATTAACACACATAAGCTTCATCCGATTGAAATAACATAATCAACATCAAAGATAGCTATCAGTTAACCTGCCAAACTGAAACGTAAACTTGCACTGTATCCAAATTTCAGGGTTTGTTTCAAAGCAATAATAGCAACAAAAAAACTTGTTGGAAATGCCTTCTACTCAAAAGAACAAACAGTTATTGTTACGGATCTCTGGACTTCCCTCTTTCCCCATGTTTTTGTAACTGATAGCCATAAAACATGACATTTTAAAATTATCTTGCATAAAATGACTTAATCTTGAAGTCGACGTACCAATATCCCCCAACCCCCTCCCCCTTAAACAAACAGAATCTTTGATGACGCGCTATCACAATGTTTCTAGCCATAAAATAACATGATCCCGGATACTTCTTCAAGCTGAACCTACTTTTGATTTTCCCGATCTCTAAGATCATGGTAATAAAAAGAGGGTCGCAATGAGAGCAGCCCTTAGCCGTAAAACGGGCCAAAAATTCAGCCGATTGACAAAAACATTTTAGCCAAGAACCGGAGAAAGCCTTAAAACGACGTGTCAAGACTTTTATAAATTTTGTATTGTAACCTGAAAGCTGCCCTGATCCCAGGTCTTTCTTGATTTTTCACCGCATAAGAGATCTGCGAGAGAGCCGCGAAGCGGTGAACACGAGTCGCGAGGCGGCGGGAAAGAAAATTTTCTCGCCGCTTCGCGGCGAACTCCCAGCTCTTTCATGCAGTGAAAAGTCAAGAAAACCTCTAGGACCAGGGTATCTGGAAGCTACATTTGTCTACAATTCTTAAATAATACTTTAAATGTATATATTTTTTCAACTTTGTAAACAATTAAATTTGATTTAAAACTTTTAAAAACAATTGCAATTTATTTCTAATTTCTGTTAAAGGGGCATTGTCACGCTATTTGTCAAATTTCCAAAAAGCTAGAAGGTGTCTTCGCAACAATTAAATTTCAAAACTAATGATCTAGTTTTGTTATCGAAGTACTGAAACTGTTTCCTGTCGCTTGTCGCTCAGATGGCATGAATGGAAATATATTGAAACTTGAAAAAATTGGCCTATTATTTTGAGTTTTGATGCTGCGTATTCCAAAACTCCTCAAGAAATTTATTATGGTTAGCCCTCTCTGATATCTTCGTCAAGAAGCATTTTTTATGATTAAAGCCTCAAAGTAATGATTTTAGCACAGAATTGACCTAAAGCAGCAAATCCTCGTGACACTACTCCTTTAACCGTCATAAAAAATAAATCCGCAACCATTGACCTTAAAAGGCAACACCCATTGAGACCCTCTTGAATGAGAGAGCAATGAATTTTCACAAAACATACCTGTACTTTAGCGATATCGAGGTCAAGTTTCGCAGCCAGAGTTGCTTTCTCTTCGCGACTCAGATACTTCTTGTTCCGAAACGTAGCTTCAAGCGTAGCCTTCTGTTCGACAGTGAAAACTGTTCTTCTTTCTCTGTGGGGTGGCATGGTAACTGAATCAGAGTCACACCGGTCTGGCAGGAGGTCTAAAAACAACCGAAAAAAAAATCAATTAGAAAGAGAGTTCATATTCGGACAGACACGAAGATGCCACTATAATTATTGTTATTATAAACACGACCTCCGCGAGCAAGACATTAACATGTTATCCGATACTGCATTTTGGTCAAAGCTGAAAGTACTACAGACTGCAGTTACAGACATGGCAAAATCCAACAACATGCAGAATAGCGTCTTCTCCGTTACAGAAATAATTACCTCGGTTAAGCCTTAATTTAATAGAGAGTTTAAGCATGACGTATACAGCAGACGGCAAACAGTAAAGATTACCTCTTATTTTTTTTTCTCTTTTCTTCTAATCTTAAATAAACCACACAAAAATAGAGAAATGCCGGTTTCCTCAGACTATTCACCGCTAATACAAAAATTTTCGCATCTACTGTAGAGACAGCGGAAGACAGACTGCAAAAGATTCGTTTTTGCCGTTTGACGAAACGTCATGCTTAACCTCTCAAAATCGGCTTTTAGGTACGCAAAAATAGCACGATAGTGTCTTCTGAAAATTTATGAGATTGCTCGATTACTCTAAAGTTTTCAAACCCGTGATTTAACGCTGCGGTACATTACGGACCAAAACTGATTTACGTATTTGCAATTCCTATCAAATATCATGAAGCCATACAGCTGACTTTTCAGCTCTACGACATTCAAGTTCAAGAGATAGGCCCGGAAAAACAAAGTTTAGCTAGTAATGATGTATCTGAATAAAATTATACAGTAAACTGCAAAACTGAAACAACTAACTGAGAAATATTCATCATAGTCAAGAGAAGCCATTGAAGTTCTGGACTTAACAAAGTTCCTGTTTTAAAATTTAAGTTTTCTCTGAAAAGCAAATCGCAAATTTCATAAATTTATCACGCCGTCACTTTAAGATCCTTTTCAGTGCACAATTAATGTAAAGTATTAACTGAAACAGGCGAAGTATTTAAACTGAAATTATTGCTTTACCACAGTTTTACGTAAGGTTATCAATCACACTCACCGGGACATCGTAAACGCACAGACGGGTCGGTTTCCCCGAAGTCTAAACGACGACCCTTCTTCTTCCTCCAAGTCAGTGCTCGGGGAAAATCGGCCTCCGTTCGGTAGTTCCGAAGCTCATCGAAGTCCAGCTTTCGTTTCACAGAGTCCACTGCGAGGGCCTTCTGCGCAAGAATTTCGGAAACGAGTAGACATGATTGAAGACTATGTACGCCAACAGTAGCTTTTTCAAACTGATGAGAACGAATAGGAGACTCATTTTATATGTCTGTTTTAGGCGTGATGATTAAAATTCTATTGTTTACAAATTGAAAGGATTTGACAAAAGAGCAAAGCGCTTGTTTACATCTTAATTAGCTTCGCTACAAATAGACTGATCTCACCTTATAATTGGCTAAAAAGAAACTTGATAAGAACAACAGATTATCTCACTTGTCCACCAAGGCTTTTCTTTCTTTTTGTTTTCGTTTTGTTAAATCGAAAACTCTTTCGCACGTATTGTTGTAAAGAAAACGCTCATTCAACTTCATAACCCGTTAGTCAGAATTACAGTGATCTTCAATTAACTGTAAACACTTGCGCATAGAAATGTCTCAGGTCGGAAGACAACAAATGAACTAGTCACCCGCCCACTTACCAAATCAAGGCTTAGTTTCAGTTCAGTGTTAAACTAAAAAAACAATTGAGTTTCGTGATCAGTTGTTTTAGACCATCTATGGAGATTGTTTGGAAGCGGTTCAAATTAGAACTTAGAAATGTTTGTTGAGATCTTCTGAGCTTTATGAAAAATAAGACAAATATGTTCTGCTTCTTTGAACGCACCAACTTTATATAACTAGGAACGCTCTGCATGCTTCGCCACCGACGAATGGCTAACTCCATCGGGTACTTCTCGAAACGTGACCAGCTTTTCTTCAAATTTCTCACGACAGTAAGGTAGCCTTCACACTACGTCGAGGAATTTTTACAATTGATAAAAAGGGACAGCTTTATTTTTTTTTATTTTTTCATATAAAAATACATAAAAATACAAAACGACCGGTGCCACTTGATTTTTGAATTCCCACGGCGTAGTGTGGACGGCAAACACTTAATGCGTGTTCAGGTGAAACCTCCGTTAGAGTGTTAACGGGGAATATATGTACCTTTGAGTATAAGTGTTTCACTTGCCTGCCAAAGCAGCATGACAGGTCTTTTACGTAATCAGAAACCAATCACTTCTCATTTGATAGGGGCACAAGAGTAACTTAATTTATTTTCTAATCTGACTGTTTGTTTTTATTTTATTGTACGTGGTCTCTTGACATGAGGGTAAAAGTTCTGAGTAAAGACTAATTCTATCTAAATGCTTTTTTTCAGTCCATTCGCTTTCAGAATTAATTTTCTGCGACCAGTAGCTTTTTAAAACTGACGAGAATGAGCAAGAAAACTTGATCTGTGAGTCTGTTGCTCGCGTGATGTTTAAAGTTATTATTTTTTTTTACAAATTGTAGGGATTTGGCAAAAAAAACAAAGCGTTTGTTTTACTGGCCTCTCAATTCGGCTTCGCTACAAATAGACTGATCTCACCTTGTAAGTGAGAAATTG
>JAHPZR010047856.1:0-16821 GCA_019787425.1 Platygyra sinensis
TGCAGTTACAAACATGTCATGTTTGTAACTGCAGTTTGTGTGCTATTTCTCATTAAGCTACTCAGCCTCATTCAATAATTGCTAATGATTTATTTTCTTGTAATATAAATGTGATCCTGAGAAAACCTGCAGACAACGTCACACGAAGAGGGCTACGGTGGACACCCCAAGGAAAGCGCAAGCGAGGACGGCCGAAGACCACCTGGCGGCGCTCAACTGAAGCTGAAGCGAAGGTCGCTGGCCTGACGTGGGGTCAGCTTGAGCAGAAGGCCCAGGACAGGGGGGGATGGCGAACTCTGGTGGACGACCTATGTTCCGTACGGAACGACAGGAATTAAGTCAAGTAAGTTAAGTCAATATAAATGTGAAATGTCAGTCACACTCCTTGGTTACAATGTTATCAGTATGTACCCGTAACCCACATGTAAGGTGAACCTGCTTGATATCTTGCTTGGCTATACAGGTTCTTGTATTTTTTGGTATTATCCCTTTGACGCCCAAGTGGCCATTTAACCCTTTACTCCCTAAGAGTGACTTAATAGATTTTACTCTGTCAAACGCCAGACGATTTTACTCGTCGAAGGGAGACCCCGGCTCAGGGCTTAAGGTAATTCCCTTGAAATTGTTCTACTATCAAACTTTTTTTGAAACTTGGCGTAATGAACATTCATGATATGAACATTATAAAAATGCAATAAAAAAATGGGGTCACCGTGCTTGTTTACGCGTCAGCAAGCTCTTAAAAAGGGGTATTTTTACTGGTTGCGCGTTAAACGTTCGAATCACCTTCATACAGAGTTAAATCTTGGTTACTTGAAAGGTTACTTGAAAAGTTCTGTCTTGAAAGTAAAGCTTCATTTATTGACATCAGCAGTATTTCCTCATTTAAGCCGTTTTTGATTGCCTGGTTGCGGGAAGATTGCACTTTTTCGGACAGTTCCGTGGCTAACTTGAAGTCCTCGCCTTGGCCAAAATACACCCAGTTGGGAACTATTTTCCAGAAAAATTCATGTTCGCGTTCTACTATCAAACTTTTTTTCCTCTTCAAATATGTTTTTCATCAGACTGTTCTTAGCGAATACCTAAAAGAAAAATCGGGGGTGACCGTGCTCGTTTAAGAGAAAAGGAGAATTTATTCCGTTATCGAGCTTAGTTTGGGGGAAATCTCTCACGTTTTGCACGTGCACGCGCTCGTGTGCGCGCGCTGATGACGCGAAAATCAGGCGTGCGCAGTAGGGATGCGCAATGCAATACTAAGAAATTACCTTAAATTAAGGGTTAATGGTCGTGCTCTTTACACCACTTGTGACGTCATCGATTTAAATGTCACCAGACATTCTTGATAAGCAGATAGTAGATAGATTTATCTGCCCAACAGTCGTTTTTGGATATCAAGGGCATTCTGACGTTGCAAATTAGAAAACAATGTTATCAGTTTTGGTGCAAAAACGGTGGTGAAATGGTTCCTTATACCTATAATTGATCAAGGTCCCATTTCCAGGCTTTGCACATAATTAACACCAAACTTTTTACGGCAGCCAGAGAAAAATATGACACACAGAAAGTAGCGAGAGTAAAAGGGCCGGGAAAATGAAAGGAAAGGGGCAAGAAAGAAATTTGGAACGGCAATCGTAATGCGCAATGCACCAAAAATAAAATATTCTACATTTTTGTGCCTCCTAATCTTGAAATCTGTCAGGTAAAAAAACCTAAGGCCAATTTAGCGTCATGGCAGCCCAAAACCTGATTTAACAGTTAAGGGAGAGAGTTTTCTACCCCCATGCTGCCCAAGGGGCCTCCCTTTGACGAGTAAAATCGTCTGGCGTTAGAGTAAAATCTATAAGTGGGTCTCGGCCAAGAGATGGTTAAGGGAGAGAGTTTTTTTACCCCCTTGCTGCCCAAGGGGCCTCCCTTTGACGAGTAAAATCGTCTGGCGTTAAAGTAAAATCTATAAGTGGGTCTCGGCCAGGAAAGGGTTAAGGGAAAGAGTTTTTTACCCCCTTGCTGCCCAAGGGGCCTCTCTTTGACGAGTAAAATCGGCTGGCGTTAGACAGAGTAAAATCTATAAGTGGGTCTCGGGCAGGAAAGGGTTAAAAACGGCATTTTTTGGTGTCAGCTTGGTACTGAAAGGGTTGAAATGGAAAATGTCTGCCAACAGTTTCTTAAACCAGGAGGTTGTTACCTGCATGTTTTTACTGTATTCGACAAACGCGGCTCAAGAAAGGAATGCCAACAAGTTTTCAAAATTCTCCGTTTAATCATCTTTTGAAATTCTACCCATTATATACCATAACGATATCTCTTAAATTTTGTTTATATATAATATAATTCTCTTACAATACGGCTAGGGGACAAATAGTTAACTTAGATTGAATATCTAAAAGTAATAAAAAAGGAAAACACTAAAATGTGATTCAGTGCGGGTCACGAGTATTTTTAAAACGGTCTTAACTGAAGAGGCGTTCTGTCTGCACAGAAAAAACCGTCGACAAAATACCCAGGGTAAGGTCAGTGCTGTCTAAGGTTTGAGTGAAACTCAGTTCATCTGAAAATTGAACAAAGATACAAGCTCGTTCCTTGACATCAATTATGATTTCAATGATTTATTCGCCGTTTCCTCTTTTTGAGTCGAAGGCGATTTGAGCTTTTCTAGTTTAAGTTCCAGCACTGCTCGACTTTCCATTATCTGTGAATAAAAACAAGAGAGGAAACAAAACATGATGAGATAACGTTGAGTTAACAGCAGCTCTCGAAAACCATTAAGTAATCCGGGTTTAAGCCCTGGTCAGGGACATTGTGTTGTGTTCTCTGGCAATAAGCATTAATGACTGACCCTTAAGGGAATCAGTGAGGTCGAGGGGAACAAAACCCCCAGTTTCCCGCGGGGCCAGTCATTAAGTGTTTTAATCACTATACCTCCCAATTCAAAAATAGAAAAAAATGCAAAGAAATCGTTTGCTCGACGCTGGCTGGTTCATTAATTTGCCGCGGTTTCAAGGAGCACGTCATCATCACGTGCGAATCGAAAGCTCAAGTTGTTGTTTCCCTACAGTATGTCCAGGATTGAACGCTAATGAGATTCAAACGTCTTATGGTAAAGCATCACAAAAGTCAACAGTCAACAAAACACAAACAACTCTGTCAAATCAGAAGAAATGTGAAAATGTCAAATAACCCTGTCAAACATGAAGTACTGGGAGGTATAACAAGATAACTCAGTTTACTTTCAGTGCATCTCTCTCTCTCCACCCAGGTGTAAAAGTGGGTAACCCCAGGACTAGCATCCCATCCAGGGGGGAGAATAAATCTCTCAGTCGCTTCATGCTACAGAAACCAAGTGGCCTGATGGGCCACTTGGCCTTTGTAGACTTTCCCTTTACCTTATAACTTTACAGTAAAACACAATCAAATCAGTCGCAGCGACAGCCTACCGTTTTAAGTTCCTGTTGAAGTTCGCTGTTAACTTTTGAAAGCGCAGCATTCTTTTCCTTCAGATCACTTATTCTCGAATTTAATTTGTCCTCCTTGGTTAGAGGCCTACAAAAAAAGAGGATTAAAGCTGTAACATGCGTAACCTATATTTCACAATCTACACGGCAACCGTGATTTACAGGACCTTGCGGCCTAAACTAGCTTGATTCACGAAGGAGTGGGAGCGAGTTATCTGATAACTACGCAACTCTTTTGGCTTAACGAAAAATACTTTTGACTCTTCGTGCCCTCCCTCCCTATAAGAAGGGGGTTATTACGTGACCACAGGAAAAAAGCAAACATCTGTGTAGAAGTGAATATGGTATTATGTCCATACTATTGGGTGTCCTGTGATCAGGGCATGTCAGCCCAAGGAAAGCTTCATGCACTTACCTTACAATAACTCTTGGCGGTTCTGTTTTAAGTTTTCTTTCTTTGTCTCCATCTTTGTCTAATCGCCTTCCCTGTTTCAGAGTCGGTGGACTAGGAGGTTTCTGAGGAAGAAAAGTGAAATATTAGACAAAAAATAAAAGCACAGAGTGAAGCGTTCTTTTGGTACTTGTAAAAGAGAACATCACTGGGAGATGACGACTAGCACGGTCACGTGAACAAAGTTAAACTGAGTTTAACTAAGGCACACGCTAATGTAATGTAAATGTAAATCTTATTCACAGTGGTTATGCACTTAGCTATACAAGCACTAAGCTTAGCTAGTTTCCAGGCATGCCCTTGAAACAAAAACAAATATTTCAAATAAACATAACATTGTAGCCTGCGTGGCAGGCCGTAGAAAGGGAATGAGGAAAGTCAAAATGAGCGCGGGATCGGAGGGAGAAGGAACGGCCTGCAAGGACGCTATTGTTTTCTTTGTTTTTTACGTCCACCAGACGAACGTAAAATTCCTGATTGGTCAGATTTAATGAATTACCTAACTTCATCCTTCTGATTGGTCAGCGACCTGTCATTCGAAACCATTAAGGTCTTACATTCAACCAGGCGGATAATTCGAACTAATTCATCATAGGTTAGCCGATGTTAGTAATAACGCCTCTTTTCAGAATTGTTAGCGACCTGATTATTGAAGTCGAGGCCATGAAATTTACTGCCTGATATTTAGCACAAGCTTGCTTGTTTGGAATACATCGAAGGGGGCAAATTTGACGTTGTCTGTGCATCGGCGGAAAGTGTCACAGATAAGCGATTTCTACAATCATTGAAGAAGAACACTACTGAGTAGCAGTTTAGTGGCTTGTGATTCGCATACAGTTGAAACATGAACAGGCACTGCAGGCCGACTGCGAATCGATGTAAGAAGCAATCACTGTTATCCCAAAGCTCTTCTGAGATTCGCTTAAGACAACTCCGAATATTTCTTTTCTCTCCGACGGTTTGAATATATTTCCACGAGCTTTCGCCACACATTTGCCATATGTTACTTTAGATTTATCTGGCAAACTCTACAAACATTATTACAATTGCTTTCTTTCTGGCCCGGCGTCTTCTCGCTTTTCCCAACGTCCGAAGCTAAGGTCATCTTTCGTGCAAAACAACAAAAACAAGAAATACGAGAACCCATGCATTGGCGCCTTCAGATTTTGTCACGAAAGAAGTGGTGTGATTCTGATTGGATGATTTTGACAGCCAGACATTCCACAGTTGAGTGGGTTTTGCATAGTTAATTAGAGGGCGGAATGAAGAAAACAATAGCGTCCTTGCAGGCGTCCCCTACCGCGATCCTCACGCGTCTGTCCTCGCGCTTCATGCGCTCGTCTTTCCCCTTTCCCTCCCCTTCGGACGCCTGCCACGCAGGCTAATAACATTGTTAAAAATCCCAACTGGCAGGAGGCAGACCAGTTGGCTATTTACAAAGCGTGACCGAGTATTTGAACTCGGGACTACTGTGATACAAATCCCGCTAATGACAGGGTGAAGGCCTTGAACCTGGGACCTCCAGATTACAACACCAGCGCCCTAAAACACTCGGATACGCTGCCTCCTCATCACAATTTGAGATTCCTTTCCTAAATTATGTGACTGATTAAAAACATCTGATTAGCGAACTTAACGTAAAGAGGAGTAGGCCAGTAATATGGACACATACCAACTTAGGAACGGGTCTAGGCAAAGCCTCTTGATTGTGAGCTGGTCTGCTTGGGGTAGTAGCAACTGCTGCAATAGAATAACATGGATTTAAATGAAGGGTTAACAGTCAATGACAGAAGTGTGATCAAGATCTAGTGACCGATAATAAAATACAAGATAAAAATGCAAGCAAGTTCAGGGAATTGTATGAAGTCTCCCCAATAACACTGGGGTGAGATAAATGGGCCGAGAGAATTTGTACATTGATGTCGAAGTAGACTAATGAGGTAGACAAGAGCACAGCATGGATGTTTTTCTTCTGACAACACAAGGGGAAATAAACCTGAATGAAAACACAGTTGAACCTCCCGTTACGACCACCTCTAGTAAGCGACTAGTTTTCCAAATTCCACAAGTTTTCAAATCAAACCACTACAGTCTTCCCTCTATTAAGCGGTCTCCTATTAAGTGGCATGGTTAGTGCGCTCGACTCCGGAGCGAGCGGTCCGGGTTCGAGCTCTGGCCGGGGACATTGTGTTGTGTTCTTGGGCAAGACACTTTACTCTCACGGTGTCTCTTTCCAACCAGGGGTATAAATGGGTACCGGCGAATTTAATGCTGGGAATAACCCTGCGATGGACTAGCATACCATCCAGTGTGGAGTAGAATTACTCCTTGTCACTTTATGCCACAGAAACCGGGATAAGCTCCGGACTGGTGGGCCATAATTGGCTCGTATGCAGACTTAACCCTTTTTATTAAGAGGCAAACTTTTATTCGGCGGCTAGCGGCCAAAGTCCCGGAAAAATTGTCAGCTATACTAGACTGTAATAAAAACCTCTATTCAACGGTCTTCTCTATCAAGCGGCTGCCGTCAGCTCATTACCGTTCCAAGGTGATTTGGTGTTGTTTTGTACCTGTATTAAACGGCCTGGAAGATTTGAAGTAGGACGTTTTTAGCCAGATGAAGGTAAAAGAATGTTAATGTGGAAACGTAATTGTTTCTTTGGCTTCTGCTTATGTTATGGATCATATTACAACCATCATTTGTTCTACTTTTTCTCCCCTTGCAGTTGTCTGTACTTATATTCGGTAAACTGAAAACTGGACCATGCCTAACGCTGTTTTCATATGAACCTCTATTAAGCGGTCAGTTGTCCTATCCCAGGGAGTGGCCGCTTAAGGGAGGTCCGACTGTATCTTGAACGGATCGAAGCGACCGCCTCTCGTAAGCGACCATGGTCACTTTTAAAGCTAAAATGTTGAAATTTTCTTTTGTTTTCAACCTCCCGTAAATGACCACTTGACAGATTTAAGGTCGGAAATTTCATAATGAGGTGTTGTATACAATTATCGCATTCCTGGGTGGTACAAGAGAGAGAAATTTCTTAACGGTAAGCATCGGATTTTCTCTCGAAATGGACTTTCATATGAAAAAGAAAACATTTAATCTCTGCCGATAGCATAAGCTGATGAGGCAAAATTTTGACTAAATATAGTCTAAGCTCTCGTGACCACCTAGGCTTGACATTTTGAGTGGTCTCTTACAGGAGGTTCGATTGTATCCGCAATCGAGAAATGAAGCGGGAAAGAGGAAGTAAATAGTAACAGTGAATTCTTGGCGTGTCCTTGTTCATGATTCAGGCTCGTGTCTAGAAGATTTTTAATATGTTACCTTCACTGGGAGGTTTCGGAGGAGGTGAAAGCCGCGACCAGATTACTTCCTGAAACAGGAAAAAACAAAAACGGCAACAAATTCATTCGATAAAAATAATGAATGTTTGCTCATGAAATGGTCGGATTCTGCTACGCAGGCAACCTGACTATGACTAGCCTGCGTAGCTGGCCGTATTGTAAGCGCACGCGAAAAAAAGTTTTGGCGGCGGAGCCAACAAGCGAGCGGCGAAGCAGCAAGGAGAATGGGGAGTGGGACTTTGAAAATATTTCTCGCGGCTTCGGCGCTTGCTTCTGGCGGCTCCGCCGCCAATACTTACTTCGCGCGCGCCTACATTATTGACATTATTGACATTATGGGTTATTTTACTGCTTTCAAGTTGTCACTGAGTAAATCCAAACTGATCACAACAAAAACTCCTCATAAAAAGTCTTACGCGAGAATGATCCAGTGAAAAGGACCGTCTGTGTTGTGCAGGACGAGGGGATGACGCTCTTCTAATTACACCTCCTTCGCCTTGCGCTTCCACAAAACTCTCAAATCTGCTGAAGTCAGCAAAATCTTCCTGCTTCTCTACTTTATTGTGATTCGCCTCCAACTTATCATTGCTGGTGGAATTCTCATCTTTACGCCTTGGTGTTGTAGGTTCACTCCTGGATGGAGGTACACTGTCACCAGTCTAAATGACAAGTACCAATCAGTTGTCAAAGGCCATTCACATAATATGTCAAACACGCATGACCGTGTTTGACCTTCAACCTCGTTCCCAGTGCCTTTTCCAAGCAAAGGAAAAGGCCCTGGGAACGAGGTTGGTTTGACCACACTTCCAAACACGGAGAAAAGAGTTGAAAATACCACGCAAGCGGAGTATTTTCGACGCACTTCGAGGTGTTTAGAAATTTGGTCAAACACTGTCTAGACGTTGTCCTGGGGGTCGCCATCATCCAGTGCTTAAGGTCCCGTGATATCTAGACACAATTACTAGCTCTCCCATCTGAGCTGGTCACAGGTTTTTGGTTCGGGGTTATTCATTTGTTCATTGGTTTAATCTGTGGTCCTCTTTGGTTTGGCCAATAGAGTGAACTTTGGTGATTTGTTTTTTGACACTTGATTGTAAATCGCGCCGTAGAAAAATAGGCCCTTTTCACGATCCAGTCTCATGGTACGGAATAAATTATGCCAAGACGTAAGTTACTTAGTGAGACTTCCAAAACAAACGGAACTCGTACCAGTCCCAGCCGACTTTCCTTTGTTTTGAAAATCCCACTGCGTTATTTGCGTCCCAGCGTAACTATTCCGTACCATGTGAGGCGGATCTTAAACTCGGAAACAATTAATCATCCCCGTGACGGTGTCTAGATATCTTCGCTTTTAGCATAGATCATTACGATTTTATTTCTTCGTTTTCTCTTTAGTTTTCATAGTTTCGATTGAGAAGATAGAACGGTCTAGACAGTGTTTGACCAAATTTCTAAACACCTCGAAGTGCGTCGAAAATACTCCGCTTGCGTGGTATTTTCAACTCTTTTCTCCGTGTTTGGAAGTGTGGTCAAACCAACCTCGTTCCCAGGGCCTTTTCCTTTGCTTGGAAAAGGCACTGGGAACGAGGTTGAAGGTCAAACACGGTCATGCGTGTTTGACATATTATGTGAATGGCCTTTGACAACTGATTGGTACTTGTCATTTAGACTGGTGACAGTGTACCTCCATCCAGGAGTGAACCTACAACACCAAGGCGTAAAGATGAGAATTCCACCAGCAATGATAAGTTGGAGGCGAATCACAATAAAGTAGAGAAGCAGGAAGATTTTGCTGACTTCAGCAGATTTGAGAGTTTTGTGGAAGCGCAAGGCGAAGGAGGTGTAATTAGAAGAGCGTCATCCCCTCGTCCTGCACAACACAGACGGTCCTTTTCACTGGATCATTCTCGCGTAAGACTTTTTATGAGGAGTTTTTGTTGTGATCAGTTTGGATTTACTCAGTGACAACTTGAAAGCAGTAAAATAACCCATAATGTCAATAATGTCAATAATGTAGGCGCGCGCGAAGTAAAGTATTGGCGGCGGAGCCGCCAGAAGCAAGCGCCGAAGCCGCGAGAAATATTTTCAAAGTCCCACTCCCCATTCTCCTTGCTGCTTCGCCGCTCGCTTGTTGGCTCCGCCGCCAAAACTTTTTTTCGCGTGCGCTTACAATACGGCCAGCTACGCAGGCTAGTCATAGTCAGGTTGCCTGCGTAGCAGAATCCGACCATTTCATGAGCAAACATTCATTATTTTTATCGAATGAATTTGTTGCCGTTTTTGTTTTTTCCTGTTTCAGGAAGTAATCTGGTCGCGGCTTTCACCTCCTCCGAAACCTCCCAGTGAAGGTAACATATTAAAAATCTTCTAGACACGAGCCTGAATCATGAACAAGGACACGCCAAGAATTCACTGTTACTATTTACTTCCTCTTTCCCGCTTCATTTCTCGATTGCGGATACAATCGAACCTCCTGTAAGAGACCACTCAAAATGTCAAGCCTAGGTGGTCACGAGAGCTTAGACTATATTTAGTCAAAATTTTGCCTCATCAGCTTATGCTATCGGCAGAGATTAAATGTTTTCTTTTTCATATGAAAGTCCATTTCGAGAGAAAATCCGATGCTTACCGTTAAGAAATTTCTCTCTCTTGTACCACCCAGGAATGCGATAATTGTATACAACACCTCATTATGAAATTTCCGACCTTAAATCTGTCAAGTGGTCATTTACGGGAGGTTGAAAACAAAAGAAAATTTCAACATTTTAGCTTTAAAAGTGACCATGGTCGCTTACGAGAGGCGGTCGCTTCGATCCGTTCAAGATACAGTCGGACCTCCCTTAAGCGGCCACTCCCTGGGATAGGACAACTGACCGCTTAATAGAGGTTCATATGAAAACAGCGTTAGGCATGGTCCAGTTTTCAGTTTACCGAATATAAGTACAGACAACTGCAAGGGGAGAAAAAGTAGAACAAATGATGGTTGTAATATGATCCATAACATAAGCAGAAGCCAAAGAAACAATTACGTTTCCACATTAACATTCTTTTACCTTCATCTGGCTAAAAACGTCCTACTTCAAATCTTCCAGGCCGTTTAATACAGGTACAAAACAACACCAAATCACCTTGGAACGGTAATGAGCTGACGGCAGCCGCTTGATAGAGAAGACCGTTGAATAGAGGTTTTTATTACAGTCTAGTATAGCTGACAATTTTTCCGGGACTTTGGCCGCTAGCCGCCGAATAAAAGTTTGCCTCTTAATAAAAAGGGTTAAGTCTGCATACGAGCCAATTATGGCCCACCAGTCCGGAGCTTATCCCGGTTTCTGTGGCATAAAGTGACAAGGAGTAATTCTACTCCACACTGGATGGTATGCTAGTCCATCGCAGGGTTATTCCCAGCATTAAATTCGCCGGTACCCATTTATACCCCTGGTTGGAAAGAGACACCGTGAGAGTAAAGTGTCTTGCCCAAGAACACAACACAATGTCCCCGGCCAGAGCTCGAACCCGGACCGCTCGCTCCGGAGTCGAGCGCACTAACCATGCCACTTAATAGGAGACCGCTTAATAGAGGGAAGACTGTAGTGGTTTGATTTGAAAACTTGTGGAATTTGGAAAACTAGTCGCTTACTAGAGGTGGTCGTAACGGGAGGTTCAACTGTGTTTTCATTCAGGTTTATTTCCCCTTGTGTTGTCAGAAGAAAAACATCCATGCTGTGCTCTTGTCTACCTCATTAGTCTACTTCGACATCAATGTACAAATTCTCTCGGCCCATTTATCTCACCCCAGTGTTATTGGGGAGACTTCATACAATTCCCTGAACTTGCTTCATTTTTATCTTGTATTTTATTATCGGTCACTAGATCTTGATCACACTTCTGTCATTGACTGTTAACCCTTCATTTAAATCCATGTTATTCTATTGCAGCAGTTGCTACTACCCCAAGCAGACCAGCTCACAATCAAGAGGCTTTGCCTAGACCCGTTCCTAAGTTGGTATGTGTCCATATTACTGGCCTACTCCTCTTTACGTTAAGTTCGCTAATCAGATGTTTTTAATCAGTCACATAATTTAGGAAAGGAATCTCAAATTGTGATGAGGAGGCAGCGTATCCGAGTGTTTTAGGGCGCTGGTGTTGTAATCTGGAGGTCCCAGGTTCAAGGCCTTCACCCTGTCATTAGCGGGATTTGTATCACAGTAGTCCCGAGTTCAAATACTCGGTCACGCTTTGTAAATAGCCAACTGGTCTGCCTCCTGCCAGTTGGGATTTTTAACAATGTTATTAGCCTGCGTGGCAGGCGTCCGAAGGGGAGGGAAAGGGGAAAGACGAGCGCATGAAGCGCGAGGACAGACGCGTGAGGATCGCGGTAGGGGACGCCTGCAAGGACGCTATTGTTTTCTTCATTCCGCCTCTAATTAACTATGCAAAACCCACTCAACTGTGGAATGTCTGGCTGTCAAAATCATCCAATCAGAATCACACCACTTCTTTCGTGACAAATCTGAAGGCGCCAATGCATGGGTTCTCGTATTTCTTGTTTTTGTTGTTTTGCACGAAAGATGACCTTAGCTTCGGACGTTGGGAAAAGCGAGAAGACGCCGGGCCAGAAAGAAAGCAATTGTAATAATGTTTGTAGAGTTTGCCAGATAAATCTAAAGTAACATATGGCAAATGTGTGGCGAAAGCTCGTGGAAATATATTCAAACCGTCGGAGAGAAAAGAAATATTCGGAGTTGTCTTAAGCGAATCTCAGAAGAGCTTTGGGATAACAGTGATTGCTTCTTACATCGATTCGCAGTCGGCCTGCAGTGCCTGTTCATGTTTCAACTGTATGCGAATCACAAGCCACTAAACTGCTACTCAGTAGTGTTCTTCTTCAATGATTGTAGAAATCGCTTATCTGTGACACTTTCCGCCGATGCACAGACAACGTCAAATTTGCCCCCTTCGATGTATTCCAAACAAGCAAGCTTGTGCTAAATATCAGGCAGTAAATTTCATGGCCTCGACTTCAATAATCAGGTCGCTAACAATTCTGAAAAGAGGCGTTATTACTAACATCGGCTAACCTATGATGAATTAGTTCGAATTATCCGCCTGGTTGAATGTAAGACCTTAATGGTTTCGAATGACAGGTCGCTGACCAATCAGAAGGATGAAGTTAGGTAATTCATTAAATCTGACCAATCAGGAATTTTACGTTCGTCTGGTGGACGTAAAAAACAAAGAAAACAATAGCGTCCTTGCAGGCCGTTCCTTCTCCCTCCGATCCCGCGCTCATTTTGACTTTCCTCATTCCCTTTCTACGGCCTGCCACGCAGGCTACAATGTTATGTTTATTTGAAATATTTGTTTTTGTTTCAAGGGCATGCCTGGAAACTAGCTAAGCTTAGTGCTTGTATAGCTAAGTGCATAACCACTGTGAATAAGATTTACATTTACATTACATTAGCGTGTGCCTTAGTTAAACTCAGTTTAACTTTGTTCACGTGACCGTGCTAGTCGTCATCTCCCAGTGATGTTCTCTTTTACAAGTACCAAAAGAACGCTTCACTCTGTGCTTTTATTTTTTGTCTAATATTTCACTTTTCTTCCTCAGAAACCTCCTAGTCCACCGACTCTGAAACAGGGAAGGCGATTAGACAAAGATGGAGACAAAGAAAGAAAACTTAAAACAGAACCGCCAAGAGTTATTGTAAGGTAAGTGCATGAAGCTTTCCTTGGGCTGACATGCCCTGATCACAGGACACCCAATAGTATGGACATAATACCATATTCACTTCTACACAGATGTTTGCTTTTTTCCTGTGGTCACGTAATAACCCCCTTCTTATAGGGAGGGAGGGCACGAAGAGTCAAAAGTATTTTTCGTTAAGCCAAAAGAGTTGCGTAGTTATCAGATAACTCGCTCCCACTCCTTCGTGAATCAAGCTAGTTTAGGCCGCAAGGTCCTGTAAATCACGGTTGCCGTGTAGATTGTGAAATATAGGTTACGCATGTTACAGCTTTAATCCTCTTTTTTTGTAGGCCTCTAACCAAGGAGGACAAATTAAATTCGAGAATAAGTGATCTGAAGGAAAAGAATGCTGCGCTTTCAAAAGTTAACAGCGAACTTCAACAGGAACTTAAAACGGTAGGCTGTCGCTGCGACTGATTTGATTGTGTTTTACTGTAAAGTTATAAGGTAAAGGGAAAGTCTACAAAGGCCAAGTGGCCCATCAGGCCACTTGGTTTCTGTAGCATGAAGCGACTGAGAGATTTATTCTCCCCCCTGGATGGGATGCTAGTCCTGGGGTTACCCACTTTTACACCTGGGTGGAGAGAGAGAGATGCACTGAAAGTAAACTGAGTTATCTTGTTATACCTCCCAGTACTTCATGTTTGACAGGGTTATTTGACATTTTCACATTTCTTCTGATTTGACAGAGTTGTTTGTGTTTTGTTGACTGTTGACTTTTGTGATGCTTTACCATAAGACGTTTGAATCTCATTAGCGTTCAATCCTGGACATACTGTAGGGAAACAACAACTTGAGCTTTCGATTCGCACGTGATGATGACGTGCTCCTTGAAACCGCGGCAAATTAATGAACCAGCCAGCGTCGAGCAAACGATTTCTTTGCATTTTTTTCTATTTTTGAATTGGGAGGTATAGTGATTAAAACACTTAATGACTGGCCCCGCGGGAAACTGGGGGTTTTGTTCCCCTCGACCTCACTGATTCCCTTAAGGGTCAGTCATTAAATGCTTATTGCCAGAGAACACAACACAATGTCCCTGACCAGGGCTTAAACCCGGATTACTTAATGGTTTTCGAGAGCTGCTGTTAACTCAACGTTATCTCATCATGTTTTGTTTCCTCTCTTGTTTTTATTCACAGATAATGGAAAGTCGAGCAGTGCTGGAACTTAAACTAGAAAAGCTCAAATCGCCTTCGACTCAAAAAGAGGAAACGGCGAATAAATCATTGAAATCATAATTGATGTCAAGGAACGAGCTTGTATCTTTGTTCAATTTTCAGATGAACTGAGTTTCACTCAAACCTTAGACAGCACTGACCTTACCCTGGGTATTTTGTCGACGGTTTTTTCTGTGCAGACAGAACGCCTCTTCAGTTAAGACCGTTTTAAAAATACTCGTGACCCGCACTGAATCACATTTTAGTGTTTTCCTTTTTTATTACTTTTAGATATTCAATCTAAGTTAACTATTTGTCCCCTAGCCGTATTGTAAGAGAATTATATTATATATAAACAAAATTTAAGAGATATCGTTATGGTATATAATGGGTAGAATTTCAAAAGATGATTAAACGGAGAATTTTGAAAACTTGTTGGCATTCCTTTCTTGAGCCGCGTTTGTCGAATACAGTAAAAACATGCAGGTAACAACCTCCTGGTTTAAGAAACTGTTGGCAGACATTTTCCATTTCAACCCTTTCAGTACCAAGCTGACACCAAAAAATGCCGTTTTTAACCCTTTCCTGCCCGAGACCCACTTATAGATTTTACTCTGTCTAACGCCAGCCGATTTTACTCGTCAAAGAGAGGCCCCTTGGGCAGCAAGGGGGTAAAAAACTCTTTCCCTTAACCCTTTCCTGGCCGAGACCCACTTATAGATTTTACTTTAACGCCAGACGATTTTACTCGTCAAAGGGAGGCCCCTTGGGCAGCAAGGGGGTAAAAAAACTCTCTCCCTTAACCATCTCTTGGCCGAGACCCACTTATAGATTTTACTCTAACGCCAGACGATTTTACTCGTCAAAGGGAGGCCCCTTGGGCAGCATGGGGGTAGAAAACTCTCTCCCTTAACTGTTAAATCAGGTTTTGGGCTGCCATGACGCTAAATTGGCCTTAGGTTTTTTTACCTGACAGATTTCAAGATTAGGAGGCACAAAAATGTAGAATATTTTATTTTTGGTGCATTGCGCATTACGATTGCCGTTCCAAATTTCTTTCTTGCCCCTTTCCTTTCATTTTCCCGGCCCTTTTACTCTCGCTACTTTCTGTGTGTCATATTTTTCTCTGGCTGCCGTAAAAAGTTTGGTGTTAATTATGTGCAAAGCCTGGAAATGGGACCTTGATCAATTATAGGTATAAGGAACCATTTCACCACCGTTTTTGCACCAAAACTGATAACATTGTTTTCTAATTTGCAACGTCAGAATGCCCTTGATATCCAAAAACGACTGTTGGGCAGATAAATCTATCTACTATCTGCTTATCAAGAATGTCTGGTGACATTTAAATCGATGACGTCACAAGTGGTGTAAAGAGCACGACCATTAACCCTTAATTTAAGGTAATTTCTTAGTATTGCATTGCGCATCCCTACTGCGCACGCCTGATTTTCGCGTCATCAGCGCGCGCACACGAGCGCGTGCACGTGCAAAACGTGAGAGATTTCCCCCAAACTAAGCTCGATAACGGAATAAATTCTCCTTTTCTCTTAAACGAGCACGGTCACCCCCGATTTTTCTTTTAGGTATTCGCTAAGAACAGTCTGATGAAAAACATATTTGAAGAGGAAAAAAAGTTTGATAGTAGAACGCGAACATGAATTTTTCTGGAAAATAGTTCCCAACTGGGTGTATTTTGGCCAAGGCGAGGACTTCAAGTTAGCCACGGAACTGTCCGAAAAAGTGCAATCTTCCCGCAACCAGGCAATCAAAAACGGCTTAAATGAGGAAATACTGCTGATGTCAATAAATGAAGCTTTACTTTCAAGACAGAACTTTTCAAGTAACCTTTCAAGTAACCAAGATTTAACTCTGTATGAAGGTGATTCGAACGTTTAACGCGCAACCAGTAAAAATACCCCTTTTTAAGAGCTTGCTGACGCGTAAACAAGCACGGTGACCCCATTTTTTTATTGCATTTTTATAATGTTCATATCATGAATGTTCATTACGCCAAGTTTCAAAAAAAGTTTGATAGTAGAACAATTTCAAGGGAATTACCTTAAGCCCTGAGCCGGGGTCTCCCTTCGACGAGTAAAATCGTCTGGCGTTTGACAGAGTAAAATCTATTAAGTCACTCTTAGGGAGTAAAGGGTTAAATGGCCACTTGGGCGTCAAAGGGATAATACCAAAAAATACAAGAACCTGTATAGCCAAGCAAGATATCAAGCAGGTTCACCTTACATGTGGGTTACGGGTACATACTGATAACATTGTAACCAAGGAGTGTGACTGACATTTCACATTTATATTGACTTAACTTACTTGACTTAATTCCTGTCGTTCCGTACGGAACATAGGTCGTCCACCAGAGTTCGCCATCCCCCCCTGTCCTGGGCCTTCTGCTCAAGCTGACCCCACGTCAGGCCAGCGACCTTCGCTTCAGCTTCAGTTGAGCGCCGCCAGGTGGTCTTCGGCCGTCCTCGCTTGCGCTTTCCTTGGGGTGTCCACCGTAGCCCTCTTCGTGTGACGTTGTCTGCAGGTTTTCTCAGGATCACATTTATATTACAAGAAAATAAATCATTAGCAATTATTGAATGAGGCTGAGTAGCTTAATGAGAAATAGCACACAAACTGCAGTTACAAACATGACATGTTTGTAACTGC
>JAHPZR010047858.1:5000-7500 GCA_019787425.1 Platygyra sinensis
AATAAATCAAATTGCTTTTAATTTTTTTTCCTCTGGGTAATCTGTGTTTTTGCATAGTGCTTTAAAACATACTTTTGTGTTCATTGCCTATGTTCAAGCCAAGAAAAGAATAGTAAACAGTCTGTAGCACATAAATAAAAACGTGATTGTTTTATTGATTTAGGCATTGAAATATTGTAATTTTATAGATCATTTACCCATATAAAACTGAGACGATTCAACGGGGTCAACTACCAATCTGTTTTTTTTTTCACCTATTGACAACTGAGGTGTAGTAACCAGGGGCCTGTTTCTCGAAGCTCCCGGTAATTATTGGGTCCGTTAAGATGTTTTGTTTTTTCCATTCCAGATGGGAGTTTCAAAAGGTTTGAAAATTATAAAGTAAAGTTATGAGCTAAAGAAACAAAATGGACTTCATTAGAGGTCTGAACACACCCCACTCTTCTTGAGGCTTAGATTTCAATATATGATTTCGGGCCCGTTAAAGTTACCGGGACTTTCGAGAAACGGGCCCCACGCGTGGTAACAAAAATGTTTATTTAACAATGTCTTTAATACAGCACACACTGGCAGAAACTGTCTGTTTTTATCCATCAATACGAATTGAGCATTATACCCCCTCCAGCTGCTTCTATGTCCACTTAAAACGTCGTCTTAACTGGTAAAATCTACAGTGAGGTCCCCATTTCTTGAACCCTCATATTTTTTGAAATTCTACTGAGATAACTCCAAATACTAAATGCGTATTTTGAGAAGCCAGATTACTGCTCAATGTCTCCTTCTTTGAAGTCCCCCTCTCTTGCTTTGAAAGCAATAAACAGGGTGTAAATAAGATGGATTTTCCAGCTCGCCGTTTGGACAAGATGGAACCATTTCACGCAAGTCTGAAGGCTTTTCTCAGTAGCATTACGTAATTAGAAAGAAAAAACGTTCACTTGCCCAGTGGGCAAGTGATCGAATGGGCAAGTGATGCATAACATCCACTAACCCGACAGGGATATCAACTAGCCGCTGGTTAGTGGAGATGCATTTCTTTGTAGACTGAATAAAGATCTTAGAGACCCTTGAGATAGGGCTGACCTCTGGGTTTCCTTTTTCTCAATAACTACGTATTTGTATGTTATTTTGAAATAAAGTATTATATTGATAAAACTCTTTATTGCTTTGAAAGAAAGATGTCAACTTCAGAGGGCATTGCGTGTAAAGGTACCTTTTAATTGGGTGAATTTTGAGTGGCTGGTGATGGTCGAGTTAACTAGCGTACTTCAAAATTTGTGTATTAAATTTCCATTAAAAAAATATCGTGCAAGGACATGGAGATTAAAAACAAAATCCTGCAGGGCTGGAAGAATAAAAAAAAATATCTAGCAGCCTAAAAATCCTGCAACCCCCCCATCAAAAATCAAATGGTCCAACCCTAAAGTAATTCAATAGGAGGAGATTGAAAAAAATAGAAAGGGAAGAAGAGGAAAGAAAAAGAAAAAGGAAAGGTAGAAGATAGAACTAGACTTATTACAATACGCTTTAAAATTACAGAATTACAAGCCCATTATGCAGTCAACTTGCTTAATTTATTAACTAAAGTAGGTGTGTCAACATAAGTATCCTCCAGTTCCAGAATACGTAAAAGGAGCTGATGTAAAGAATCTTTAAATTTATGTTTATTGAGTATTAGGATACTTTGAGGAATACTGTTCCAAATTCTTGTACCAAATATAAAAAATTAATGTTTTAAGTGATTTGTCCTGGAGTATTTAATGTTAAAATTACCTATCTCTGAAAACCTATGATTATAGCTATGCACTTGTGTGGGATAAAGAAATCAGTTAGAAATCAGTTGCCGGCAAAGAATTGTTAGAAACGTCATACATAATAGTGCAAACGGACTTGCAGTATTGAAAATTCAGCGGGAGGATATTATATTGAATAAATAACGGGATCGCATGAGATCTGTATGGAGCAAAGTGTATTAAACGAAGAGCATGTTTTTGCAAGATTTGTAATTTGTCTAGGTTTGTTTGAGCAGCTTGGCCCCGTACAGCAATACCATAAGTTATGTAGGGCTGAATCAGCGACCGATATATATGCTTAGTAAGGTATCAGTGGGAACGAAGTGTCTCTGACAATCTTGAAATAATTCCAAGAGATTTGCTGATCTTTGCGGAGATAAATAGTATATGTTGCTTCCAAGTGAGGTTTGAATCGATAAGAACACCAAGGTATTTAACATAGTCCTTCCTATCTAGAAGAATTAAGGAATTTTTATCATGGTCAAAGAGTGACGAAAGGGTCGTGAACTTGCAGACCGATAATTAGTTCGCCTCGAACGTTCATCACTGTTTTAGCGCATTCTTGTTGGACAAGATAATTAGAAATAAACTTAAAAGACATTCTGCTCTAGTCACGGCAAAGTTGCGACTTACCTGGTTTCATATAGCGATCAAATGTTTGCATGTTGAAGTGAACTATAGCTCCGACTTCGTAGTCCAACCATTTTGCT
>JAHPZR010047858.1:12500-18804 GCA_019787425.1 Platygyra sinensis
ACAAGTTTTCAAAATTCTCCGTTTAATCATCTTTTGAAATTCTACCCATTATATACCATAACGATATCTCTTAAATTTTGTTTATATATAATATAATTCTCTTACAATACGGCTAGGGGACAAATAGTTAACTTAGATTGAATATCTAAAAGTAATAAAAAAGGAAAACACTAAAATGTGATTCAGTGCGGGTCACGAGTATTTTTAAAACGGTCTTAACTGAAGAGGCGTTCTGTCTGCACAGAAAAAACCGTCGACAAAATACCCAGGGTAAGGTCAGTGCTGTCTAAGGTTTGAGTGAAACTCAGTTCATCTGAAAATTGAACAAAGATACAAGCTCGTTCCTTGACATCAATTATGATTTCAATGATTTATTCGCCGTTTCCTCTTTTTGAGTCGAAGGCGATTTGAGCTTTTCTAGTTTAAGTTCCAGCACTGCTCGACTTTCCATTATCTGTGAATAAAAACAAGAGAGGAAACAAAACATGATGAGATAACGTTGAGTTAACAGCAGCTCTCGAAAACCATTAAGTAATCCGGGTTTAAGCCCTGGTCAGGGACATTGTGTTGTGTTCTCTGGCAATAAGCATTTAATGACTGACCCTTAAGGGAATCAGTGAGGTCGAGGGGAACAAAACCCCCAGTTTCCCGCGGGGCCAGTCATTAAGTGTTTTAATCACTATACCTCCCAATTCAAAAATAGAAAAAAATGCAAAGAAATCGTTTGCTCGACGCTGGCTGGTTCATTAATTTGCCGCGGTTTCAAGGAGCACGTCATCATCACGTGCGAATCGAAAGCTCAAGTTGTTGTTTCCCTACAGTATGTCCAGGATTGAACGCTAATGAGATTCAAACGTCTTATGGTAAAGCATCACAAAAGTCAACAGTCAACAAAACACAAACAACTCTGTCAAATCAGAAGAAATGTGAAAATGTCAAATAACCCTGTCAAACATGAAGTACTGGGAGGTATAACAAGATAACTCAGTTTACTTTCAGTGCATCTCTCTCTCTCCACCCAGGTGTAAAAGTGGGTAACCCCAGGACTAGCATCCCATCCAGGGGGGAGAATAAATCTCTCAGTCGCTTCATGCTACAGAAACCAAGTGGCCTGATGGGCCACTTGGCCTTTGTAGACTTTCCCTTTACCTTATAACTTTACAGTAAAACACAATCAAATCAGTCGCAGCGACAGCCTACCGTTTTAAGTTCCTGTTGAAGTTCGCTGTTAACTTTTGAAAGCGCAGCATTCTTTTCCTTCAGATCACTTATTCTCGAATTTAATTTGTCCTCCTTGGTTAGAGGCCTACAAAAAAAGAGGATTAAAGCTGTAACATGCGTAACCTATATTTCACAATCTACACGGCAACCGTGATTTACAGGACCTTGCGGCCTAAACTAGCTTGATTCACGAAGGAGTGGGAGCGAGTTATCTGATAACTACGCAACTCTTTTGGCTTAACGAAAAATACTTTTGACTCTTCGTGCCCTCCCTCCCTATAAGAAGGGGGTTATTACGTGACCACAGGAAAAAAGCAAACATCTGTGTAGAAGTGAATATGGTATTATGTCCATACTATTGGGTGTCCTGTGATCAGGGCATGTCAGCCCAAGGAAAGCTTCATGCACTTACCTTACAATAACTCTTGGCGGTTCTGTTTTAAGTTTTCTTTCTTTGTCTCCATCTTTGTCTAATCGCCTTCCCTGTTTCAGAGTCGGTGGACTAGGAGGTTTCTGAGGAAGAAAAGTGAAATATTAGACAAAAAATAAAAGCACAGAGTGAAGCGTTCTTTTGGTACTTGTAAAAGAGAACATCACTGGGAGATGACGACTAGCACGGTCACGTGAACAAAGTTAAACTGAGTTTAACTAAGGCACACGCTAATGTAATGTAAATGTAAATCTTATTCACAGTGGTTATGCACTTAGCTATACAAGCACTAAGCTTAGCTAGTTTCCAGGCATGCCCTTGAAACAAAAACAAATATTTCAAATAAACATAACATTGTAGCCTGCGTGGCAGGCCGTAGAAAGGGAATGAGGAAAGTCAAAATGAGCGCGGGATCGGAGGGAGAAGGAACGGCCTGCAAGGACGCTATTGTTTTCTTTGTTTTTTACGTCCACCAGACGAACGTAAAATTCCTGATTGGTCAGATTTAATGAATTACCTAACTTCATCCTTCTGATTGGTCAGCGACCTGTCATTCGAAACCATTAAGGTCTTACATTCAACCAGGCGGATAATTCGAACTAATTCATCATAGGTTAGCCGATGTTAGTAATAACGCCTCTTTTCAGAATTGTTAGCGACCTGATTATTGAAGTCGAGGCCATGAAATTTACTGCCTGATATTTAGCACAAGCTTGCTTGTTTGGAATACATCGAAGGGGGCAAATTTGACGTTGTCTGTGCATCGGCGGAAAGTGTCACAGATAAGCGATTTCTACAATCATTGAAGAAGAACACTACTGAGTAGCAGTTTAGTGGCTTGTGATTCGCATACAGTTGAAACATGAACAGGCACTGCAGGCCGACTGCGAATCGATGTAAGAAGCAATCACTGTTATCCCAAAGCTCTTCTGAGATTCGCTTAAGACAACTCCGAATATTTCTTTTCTCTCCGACGGTTTGAATATATTTCCACGAGCTTTCGCCACACATTTGCCATATGTTACTTTTAGATTTATCTGGCAAACTCTACAAACATTATTACAATTGCTTTCTTTCTGGCCCGGCGTCTTCTCGCTTTTCCCAACGTCCGAAGCTAAGGTCATCTTTCGTGCAAAACAACAAAAACAAGAAATACGAGAACCCATGCATTGGCGCCTTCAGATTTTGTCACGAAAGAAGTGGTGTGATTCTGATTGGATGATTTTGACAGCCAGACATTCCACAGTTGAGTGGGTTTTGCATAGTTAATTAGAGGGCGGAATGAAGAAAACAATAGCGTCCTTGCAGGCGTCCCCTACCGCGATCCTCACGCGTCTGTCCTCGCGCTTCATGCGCTCGTCTTTCCCCTTTCCCTCCCCTTCGGACGCCTGCCACGCAGGCTAATAACATTGTTAAAAATCCCAACTGGCAGGAGGCAGACCAGTTGGCTATTTACAAAGCGTGACCGAGTATTTGAACTCGGGACTACTGTGATACAAATCCCGCTAATGACAGGGTGAAGGCCTTGAACCTGGGACCTCCAGATTACAACACCAGCGCCCTAAAACACTCGGATACGCTGCCTCCTCATCACAATTTGAGATTCCTTTCCTAAATTATGTGACTGATTAAAAACATCTGATTAGCGAACTTAACGTAAAGAGGAGTAGGCCAGTAATATGGACACATACCAACTTAGGAACGGGTCTAGGCAAAGCCTCTTGATTGTGAGCTGGTCTGCTTGGGGTAGTAGCAACTGCTGCAATAGAATAACATGGATTTAAATGAAGGGTTAACAGTCAATGACAGAAGTGTGATCAAGATCTAGTGACCGATAATAAAATACAAGATAAAAATGAAGCAAGTTCAGGGAATTGTATGAAGTCTCCCCAATAACACTGGGGTGAGATAAATGGGCCGAGAGAATTTGTACATTGATGTCGAAGTAGACTAATGAGGTAGACAAGAGCACAGCATGGATGTTTTTCTTCTGACAACACAAGGGGAAATAAACCTGAATGAAAACACAGTTGAACCTCCCGTTACGACCACCTCTAGTAAGCGACTAGTTTTCCAAATTCCACAAGTTTTCAAATCAAACCACTACAGTCTTCCCTCTATTAAGCGGTCTCCTATTAAGTGGCATGGTTAGTGCGCTCGACTCCGGAGCGAGCGGTCCGGGTTCGAGCTCTGGCCGGGGACATTGTGTTGTGTTCTTGGGCAAGACACTTTACTCTCACGGTGTCTCTTTCCAACCAGGGGTATAAATGGGTACCGGCGAATTTAATGCTGGGAATAACCCTGCGATGGACTAGCATACCATCCAGTGTGGAGTAGAATTACTCCTTGTCACTTTATGCCACAGAAACCGGGATAAGCTCCGGACTGGTGGGCCATAATTGGCTCGTATGCAGACTTAACCCTTTTTATTAAGAGGCAAACTTTTATTCGGCGGCTAGCGGCCAAAGTCCCGGAAAAATTGTCAGCTATACTAGACTGTAATAAAAACCTCTATTCAACGGTCTTCTCTATCAAGCGGCTGCCGTCAGCTCATTACCGTTCCAAGGTGATTTGGTGTTGTTTTGTACCTGTATTAAACGGCCTGGAAGATTTGAAGTAGGACGTTTTTAGCCAGATGAAGGTAAAAGAATGTTAATGTGGAAACGTAATTGTTTCTTTGGCTTCTGCTTATGTTATGGATCATATTACAACCATCATTTGTTCTACTTTTTCTCCCCTTGCAGTTGTCTGTACTTATATTCGGTAAACTGAAAACTGGACCATGCCTAACGCTGTTTTCATATGAACCTCTATTAAGCGGTCAGTTGTCCTATCCCAGGGAGTGGCCGCTTAAGGGAGGTCCGACTGTATCTTGAACGGATCGAAGCGACCGCCTCTCGTAAGCGACCATGGTCACTTTTAAAGCTAAAATGTTGAAATTTTCTTTTGTTTTCAACCTCCCGTAAATGACCACTTGACAGATTTAAGGTCGGAAATTTCATAATGAGGTGTTGTATACAATTATCGCATTCCTGGGTGGTACAAGAGAGAGAAATTTCTTAACGGTAAGCATCGGATTTTCTCTCGAAATGGACTTTCATATGAAAAAGAAAACATTTAATCTCTGCCGATAGCATAAGCTGATGAGGCAAAATTTTGACTAAATATAGTCTAAGCTCTCGTGACCACCTAGGCTTGACATTTTGAGTGGTCTCTTACAGGAGGTTCGATTGTATCCGCAATCGAGAAATGAAGCGGGAAAGAGGAAGTAAATAGTAACAGTGAATTCTTGGCGTGTCCTTGTTCATGATTCAGGCTCGTGTCTAGAAGATTTTTAATATGTTACCTTCACTGGGAGGTTTCGGAGGAGGTGAAAGCCGCGACCAGATTACTTCCTGAAACAGGAAAAAACAAAAACGGCAACAAATTCATTCGATAAAAATAATGAATGTTTGCTCATGAAATGGTCGGATTCTGCTACGCAGGCAACCTGACTATGACTAGCCTGCGTAGCTGGCCGTATTGTAAGCGCACGCGAAAAAAAGTTTTGGCGGCGGAGCCAACAAGCGAGCGGCGAAGCAGCAAGGAGAATGGGGAGTGGGACTTTGAAAATATTTCTCGCGGCTTCGGCGCTTGCTTCTGGCGGCTCCGCCGCCAATACTTTACTTCGCGCGCGCCTACATTATTGACATTATTGACATTATGGGTTATTTTACTGCTTTCAAGTTGTCACTGAGTAAATCCAAACTGATCACAACAAAAACTCCTCATAAAAAGTCTTACGCGAGAATGATCCAGTGAAAAGGACCGTCTGTGTTGTGCAGGACGAGGGGATGACGCTCTTCTAATTACACCTCCTTCGCCTTGCGCTTCCACAAAACTCTCAAATCTGCTGAAGTCAGCAAAATCTTCCTGCTTCTCTACTTTATTGTGATTCGCCTCCAACTTATCATTGCTGGTGGAATTCTCATCTTTACGCCTTGGTGTTGTAGGTTCACTCCTGGATGGAGGTACACTGTCACCAGTCTAAATGACAAGTACCAATCAGTTGTCAAAGGCCATTCACATAATATGTCAAACACGCATGACCGTGTTTGACCTTCAACCTCGTTCCCAGTGCCTTTTCCAAGCAAAGGAAAAGGCCCTGGGAACGAGGTTGGTTTGACCACACTTCCAAACACGGAGAAAAGAGTTGAAAATACCACGCAAGCGGAGTATTTTCGACGCACTTCGAGGTGTTTAGAAATTTGGTCAAACACTGTCTAGACCGTTCTATCTTCTCAATCGAAACTATGAAAACTAAAGAGAAAACGAAGAAATAAAATCGTAATGATCTATGCTAAAAGCGAAGATATCTAGACACCGTCACGGGGATGATTAATTGTTTCCGAGTTTAAGATCCGCTCACATGGTACGGAATAGTTACGCTGGGACGCAAATAACGCAGTGGGATTTTCAAAACAAAGGAAAGTCGGGCTGGACTGGTACGAGTTCCGTTGTTTTGGAAGTCTCACTAAGTAACTTACGTCTTGGCATAATTTATTCCGTACCATGAGACTGGATCGTGAAAAGGGCCTATTTTTCTACGGCGCGATTTTCAATCAAGTGTCAAAAAACAAAACCAAAGTTACTATATTGGCCAACCAAAGAGGA
>JAHPZR010047860.1:0-2500 GCA_019787425.1 Platygyra sinensis
TACACTCAACCCAATATTATCTCAAGTACATAAATAGAGCTATCTTGGCCAATTTGCAACACAGATCATTGAAACTTGGCAGGCTAATAGTTCTATAGGAAATACACCCGTAGCTATAAAAATTATGTTCCCATGGCAACTCACTCTGTCCCAGTCCCCACCCACTTGATTTCAATATGTAAGTGATTTTCAGCTCGAAAACCGCTAAACAGGGCCACAAACTGGAGCTAACATATTTATATGCCTGCTGGATCATACATGTACATTCGAGGCACCACTTGCAAATATGAAAACAGAACGCTGAAGGAGGCCAGAAATGCCTTTAATATTGGGGAGGTCTGGAACCCAGTATGTTGCCATGGTAACAAAACTTTTAAGCTCATATTGTGTTGCACCTTTACTAGAACCTTACTGCAAAGAATCAAACATTTCTGTTACAAATTGGCTGAGATATCTTTTTTCATCATATTTGACCTAAATTTGGTTGAATGTATGACGTCATTACTTGGCTAATTTGCATATTTTAAAAACTTGAATATCTCTGGAACGAAAAGAGATATTTGAAAAAAGTAAACGGCATCTTTCTTCTCATACAGACTACTTGTTTATGTTTTAAAATGGCTTCAATAGGGAACATCCGGTTTTTGTCATAGTACCACTTTAAGAAAGATGTCAGTTATGTACATTCATTGTTTCCTCTGAAAGTTTTTAATTGAACGGGCCAACCCGTGCATTAACTAACCTTTAAACAGAGAACACTAAAACTCTTACCTATAATTTTAGCTCTGTAATGGTATGAAAATCCGACTTAAGCATAAATTTGATCTTTCTCTGGTATTTTAAATCCATTATTTTTCATTATGTCGACCGTTTTTCAATAGAATTTACATACAACAACATGAACGCTTCAATTCTGTTTTGGTTTGTTTGTTCGTAGCTTAGTAACCAGGCAATTGATCAGAAGTTGGGAGTACTGGGAACGATGCAGTTTACCACGCGTATTTGCTCGCTCTTTGAAGGATTGATTTCTGTCAAAGTGAGCAGCCATCGGCGGCAATGTAAACAACTTTCTGGTGGAAAGAGATTCCCTGCCAAGTGACATTCAGCTGCTCAAGAAAGGCAACGTTAAACCGGTTAATATGAACAAAAACGGCTCTTTTCGCCATAGGAGCCACCAAACTCGCAAAAGCAAATGTACTGTGGTATAGTCTTGTGGAGTTCTTATCATTTTGCTACACAGGTCTATTGAGATTGTAAAAGTTTTGCTGAAAAGTGTTAATTTATGCAAATTTATGGCATGGTCTTCAGATGATCTCGCAGATAAGCCGCATCCCCGATTTGATATGAAAATTTTGAGCAAAAAGGTGCGGCTTATACGTCGGTGTTTATGGTAATGCTAATGCATTAGGGATAAGAGTTGTTTGGTTTTTCTCCAGACATAAATAAAACTTTGAATTCATACAGCTGTATGTGCTTATCAAACCACATGGAAATAATTTTAAGCATTCATGATCACACACCAGAAGTCTACCCACAGACAAAAGTTATCTAGAACAAATTCACGCAATAGTACTACTTGATTTAGCATCACTTTGACTTGGCGTGAGAAAAGTACTCAGTCTGGTAACTTCAAAAACAAACCAAAAATATTCCACTCCTCTTACCAACTCTGCTTTATTGTGTACTACATTGTACAGTCATGTACTGCTTGACTGCGTGTCTGCACCATTGCATTCTCTCTGAAATGTTAAAATCATTTTTAATCTTTTCTTAGTTGATGGTGGTCATAGGGCAATTATATTCAGCAGAATTGGAGGCATCCAGAATAATATTTATACTGAAGGGCTTCATTTCAGGTAAAGTACTATGTGCAATGTACATAATGCAGCACTTCGGCGAAAGTTGCCAATTGGCGACCAACAGATTGAAAGAGAAACTTGAAAAATTATCAATAATAGGACGAATTTAATCTGCAATAGTACAAACGGCGGCATCACCTGTCTTTCTCTTTTCCTCTCTCGTCGTTCAGACACTCAACATGAATGTGTAAACTTACTGTAGCAAAGTAAAGTGTTGCAAAAGTCCCAATCGGCACATTAGCTGCTCGTGTAATATGTCGTGAAGTGTCCTCCCCTTCACTTTTTTGGGCAAAGTGTAATATGTCATGAAGTGTCCTCCCCATCACAATTTTTTTTTTTGCGACGGAATTTTTTTATGGCAACCAGTTTACAATAAAAGGTTGCCAAAAGGCGACTTTTTGAAAAAGTGAGCTTGGAGCACTGTAATTAATGCCGTTGTACATGTTCACCAGCCTTTGCTTTTCCACAGTGTTTGTTACATAATATAACAAAAACAAATGGATCCATGAGTGTGGTGTGAGGGCTGTCAAAGGTATATGTACACAGTCATTATATATGATTCATTTTTAACCTTTTTTCTTCTTTTTGCATTGCAGAATACCATGGTTTCATTACCCTATAGTTTATGACATCAGATCCAA
>JAHPZR010047860.1:7500-12257 GCA_019787425.1 Platygyra sinensis
ATTAATGTGAATTCATACTGATACATGGACCTCAAGGTTGGTTTACTTTAACAGTGTGTTACAGTTACTGTTTGACAGGTGTTTATGCCTCACACAGTAACTGTAATCTCATTGTTTCACGTAAATGTGCAGTGCAACTGTGTACAATACACTACTGTATGGTTGTCCAATGTGGATTTGATTTATTTACAACTTATATGTACATATAAGATGTATTTAATTGCCACTTCTTTCTGCAGTTAATATATTATTTTTACTTCCAGTTTGCAATAATAATATTATTAGTTTACATGTATGCACGCAGTTGCCAACAGTATTGGAAATTTCACCAGATATTGATAACATACCGTCAGATGTAGGTTTAGTCACAAGTGTAATGTTCCAACCAGAAGCAAAATATGTATAATTTTAAGTATTCATTATGGAATTTTGCAGTTTTTATTATCCCTTTTTAACAAAAGTCCATAATTTCTTGAAATATACATGTACATGCAGGTTTATTATGTTCAGGGTTTTCATAAATAATTAAGGCGGGATAGTGAGCAATCTGGTCAGCTGTGTGTACACTTTTGCCTGTTTGCTGGTTTGACCACCCAGCAGAAAGTTTTTCTCATAGGCGAGTCCACTTAATCTATACAAGTGATTTATGAAAGACCATATATTTGAACTGCAGAGAAAGATATGAAGATACATTGAATGTATGATTTATCATTGCAGTTATAGAAGTTATGGATATTTGCATTTGTATACAGACGAGTATTGATTTAGCCACTATTTGCCATTAGCATACTTAGGGCGAAAGGCTTGGATGCTGCCCAGTGTTAATTTAGTTGTTTTCTTGTCTAATTTAATTGATGCTGGAGGGGTGGGACCTTTTTTTTTAGATGTCCAACTCCCAAAATATGGTTTTCTTGGATGGCGGAGCATTGATGTTGAATGTCAGAGACACAGACGACATAGAAGAGTAAGTATGTCTTAAGAAATTGAGTACAAGTTTAACTCAAATTTTGGGCTGATTATAACATTATGCTTTTTGGTACACTCAAAAATGAAAGAAAAAGGGAAAAAAAGGCTTGTGCTACATCTTCGAGAAACTTCACATGGAATTTTTTCTCAGCGCATGCTTGATATGTTTTTTTTTTAATCATGCATACTATTTTCAGCTCAGATGATGGTTTAAGCACAGTGTAGCTCCTGACTACTACTACTTTATATTTAAACAAGATCAGAGGCTGTTATGTTCCTGCTTTGTTTTTAAATTATTTTTGTTATCTATTTTCAATCACTTCATTTTCATTTTATTCTTGTAACCCTAAGTCAGTAGTGTTGATTTATTTAAAGACTGACCAGTGTCACATGTATTCATAACTAATTTTCTTCAAATTCAGTAATCTACTCACTTTGTTTGACTCATTTTGTACCTGCCTCCACTTTAAGTTAATCATATATTTTATTTTTTTTATTATTTCAGGGATCTTGGATTGCCATCAAGAAAGAAATGAATCATCATTAATTAACAGGAACTTGCACTCGAACATGTTGACTCTGTCTGGTGAACTTTGTCTTCATAGGAAAATGTTTGAAATAACCCAACCCAAGATGAGAAACGACATGCTTGTGGAGTGCAGCGTTAGGCTCTGTCCACATTTTCAGTGTATGCCGTGCGCTTAGTCATGAATTTATATATCTACAAAATGGGGTTCCCTGTCTTTGCCTTCCAGTGACATCTTAATGACACAATGCAAAGATTTGTAGAGTTTTTTTATAACGGTGCTTTGGATCAGAAAAGTAAAGCCCCATTTGCTTCACTTGAAACTGTGGACAGGGCCCGATAGGAACAACTTATTGTACTCTAACTTGGAGAAAGTCATTAATTTTTGTTATTCAGTTGTATCTTTTCATCGTTTGTGCATAGCTTCATACCTAGTTGGTGGAATGCAAATGAAAATAAATACTGCAGTTGACCCTAATTTAAACCAAGTTGTTTTGCAATGTGCTGTTTGATGTGTGCATCAGTTAGTGTAGTGTCCACATATATACATGAAGGCCATCTCAGTCAGGGCCTCTTCATATCAGCCTGATAACTGTGCTAACAAAGATGTATGTTGTCGCCTGTTCATGAGAAATAATTATTTAAGCTTGCTTGAATGGAATAAAATTCAAGAAACTCTACAAAATCAAAATGGTGCGACATAAAGTTGTATCGCCCATGACTTTCATAGCTTTGTTGACTCTTTAGTCTTAAATGTTTACTCATTATGCTAGTAATTACTTTGCATGCATTTACTTCTGAAGTGGAAGTTTATTCATACAAGGGAAGGCAATTTGGAAAAAAAAGGCAAATGGTCTGCCATTTTGTAAATGCAAAGCTGTTTGTCAAAATCGTTTTGTCTTTGGCCGCCCTGGCTGAACTGTTTACATGGGAAAATTTGATCTCGGGAACTGACATCTCATTATAGAAACCTGACTGACCTGCCCTCTTGAATAAACCAATCTTCTACAAATGAATTAATATTATTTTAAATGAGGTGAGATCTTGGTAAACCAGGTGACCTCAGTCAACCAGGCTCACATGAAGCACCTTTAATGAAAATTAATCAACTGTCCACTGTTCCTAAATGTGACCAGTGCTGCACCTTAATCTTGTTTAATTATGTGACCCGATGCTTGACATGCAGCTGCAATGTGAGGTACATGTACAGTAAGGATTGACAGAATCAACAGGCACAAATCTGGATCTGCCACTAGTATTTTGTATTGGGTTAATTTTAAGAGCATATTTGACATATGACAGAAGACTGCCACCATGGGCAAGGTTGCAAATACACTATAAAAATAACCTTTAGTTAAACTTAATACATTTCTTTATTTTAATTTTTTTGGGGGGGAGGGGGGCTTTACAGATCAACCCTTCCACCCTCCCTCTCAGGAATTTCTAGTCCTTCTCTAGGGGGAATATGAATATTTTCTGGAACTGCAAATTTAAGGGAAAAAGGTCTTTGGAAAGTTTGGCTGAGAGTGTTTCACTCTAGAAACCAAATGTATTTTCCCCTTAAGAAACTGGCATGTTGATTAGCATAGCCCAAGTGTGAAACATGCAAATCAGCATGAAACAAAATTAATTTTCAAATTCCAAACATTTTAACTGAAAAAAGTAGATCTATGTTTAACCCTTAAGGGCCAAATTTACTCGAAAGAAAAATGCTGGCTCCTTTGCCTTGAACCCAGTTTTTGACTGTCATGACCCTGAATTGGCCTCAACTCTATTGAAAAATTGATTTTTTACCTAGGAGCAAGATTTTCCTGAGGATCAGGTACAAAATGTTTCACAATAGTTTGCTTTGGAACATGTGCATATGCCAAAAATTAGACTTTTTTTCTGGTAGCCTGATCTGATTTTTTTTCCCTTGGCCTTTTCCAGCTGTCCTTCTTCACTACCAGCCAGAGTGGCCACTTGGGCCAGGAGCAAAACAGGACGGCTTTTTGGAAGGCTATTTCCTTTTTTTCTCACCCCGTTCACTCTTGCTAGCTTTTGCTTTTCATGTCCTTTTTGCCAGCCATATGTTCAAAGCCTGGAAAAAGAACCTTGCTTGGGTTTAGGTGCAAATGGCCATTTTCCACCTATTTTGTCCCAAAACCTCATATTTTTGTTTTAATAAGCTATGTCAAAATGTGGTTGATATCCAATATGGACAGCTGTGTCCTGCATACATGTAGATTTATTCTAGCTCCATTATCTGCTAGTCAACAATACCTATTGACACCTAAACTGATGACATCACAAGTGGTACAAAGTGCATGATCTCAGATCATACAAAAATGTATATTATTGGCCCATGAAGGGTTGAAGTTGTTTTATTTTTGTGGGTTTGTTTTGTAAATGTCTTATTTTTTACCCCCAATAAATCGCAATGAACTTAGTCTGTAATACTTGTATGTGCTCTGCAATGTGTTTCTTGGTAATCTGACTGGTTTGGAAAGTTTGCCATCTACACAACCCCATCCGTCGGGGGTGGGGGAAGGGAGGGTGTATTTTTTCTGGAAAAACCCAATTTGTAACCAGTCGGGTACAAAACCAACATAAACCAATCATGAACTGGTCTTGCGTCTTACAGCTGTGTACAGACTACACCACAAAATAATGATGCTGTATTTTTATTGAATTCCAATTGCTTTACTGCATTATTTACATTTCTTGAGATCAGCCAAATTGATGTTTCTAATTAATTGCTTAAAATTAAAATTAGTTTTGATTTAATTCAAGTCACATGAAAATCAATCCTTTTCAACTCTCCATTTATTAAAAAAAATTATCTCATTACACATTAGTCACATGCATTGTATGCAATGTTGTTGTAAATATTTGTACAACACTTTTCTGGCAAACCTGGTAAGGAAAGTTTAATATAAAATATACATACATGTGCACAAGTGCAATACTACCCACTAAATGAGCAGTCCATACTTTAAAAATGTCTGATATATTAGTTTTTTTCTCTTTACCAGTAACATTGTTCAACAGTTCCAAAATCAATGTTATCTCCTAACTGCTGAATATCATACTGTATGCCAATTGCACTAACTCACTCCAAGACAGATAAATGGTTCACATGTTAGACAATAGTCTTTTTCCCTGGAAATTCATGCTTGCATGCTTGTAACACAGAATTTCCCTCGTGATAGAGGTTCTCTCATCTCTCCAGGGTTTTCAATAATCATTACACAAAAGAAGCCAGAAAACATCCAGGACCAGGGTT
>JAHPZR010047863.1:0-14951 GCA_019787425.1 Platygyra sinensis
TAATTCCAAAGCCAAGGGGGATTTACATACACATGCTTTCTGTAGTAAGGCAGGTAGTAAAGTCTGCATACGAGCCAATTGTGGCCCATCAGGCCGGAGCTTATCCCTGATTCTGTAGCATGAAGCGACTAGGAGTATTTCTACTTCCCCCTGGGTGGGATGCTAGCCAATCGCAGGGTCACCCCCAGGATTAAATTTGCCGGTACCCATTTATACACCTGGATGGAGAGAGGCACTGTGAGAGTAAAACTTGTGTCTTGCCCAAGAACACATCACAATGTCTCCAGCCAGGTCTTGAACCCAGACCACTCGCTCTGGAGTTGAGCACACTAACCATGAGGCCACCGTGCCTCCCACGGCTTCTGTAGTAGGGTATGGTTACTTTCTGGAATCACCATTGGTCTTACAAGAGTGTATTTAATACCTGGCCTGGTTTAATCTTTCCTGGCCACCAAGCTATAGATGGTTCCCTCATTCCACCTTCAAATGTTGTCTCCTTACCACAGAGAAATGGTCCATTGCTCCCACCTAAACCAGACATCACCCTTGTATGTGACAATTAACTGATATGATATTAAACAATAACTTTACTTATGCATGGTATTTCTACCAGTCTATTTATGATAGTCAGCTGCCTAGCCATCTTCCAAACTAGTCAAATAACAGACTTACTTGAAACTGTGGTGACTTAAACTCAGTTACTGAACTTTCTTGTCTTAGTTCTATGGGCAAATTGTTCCACAACTGAGCTCCATTATATGCAAAACAAACTTCTCTTCTGATAATCAGTGCAGGGATTTATGTGGACCCATAAGGCTTACAATGGGCTTTTACTTAAAATTTATACCTGTCCAGAAGTTTTTTGTGAAAATATTTTTTCATGATACCTTTACCTTTGTACAGTACACCAAAATACAAAGAAACTGAAGTAGAGCTTACATGTATATCTATTTTTAGAAGCCAAGAACCAGCAAAAGTCAGGCATAACTGAGGAAAGCTTAGCACTTGGAATTAGGTAATTTTCTTATTGTTTATGTATTTATTTTTTTATTGTAAAACTGCTCTGGGCACGAATTAAAGATTGTTGTTGTTGTTGCTGTTGAAAACACCATAAGCTAGAAAATTCCTAGCCTTGCTGGACATAATAATAATTAAAATCAGTTTTTTTATTCCATTACCTTCTGTCCTGGAGGTTAAAGCTCCTCCGTTATCAGATGAAAAGAAAACAAATGTATTATTGGATATACTGAGATCTTTTAATTTCTGAAGAATCCTGCCAACACTATCATCCAGCTCCCTTACTGCATCTCCATATCTTAAGAAATAAAAATTGAATAGTTATTGAAAATACATTTGTTGCATGCTGCTAGTAGAATGTCAATCTGGCCAAGACCTTTAAATAATGTTTGATATTTACATAGGTACATGATTATATCTTTAGAATTCCCAAATGGCCAAAAAAATATAACTCCACACCGAATGGCCTTGACGCTACTTTACAGATATCACAATTATCTATTATGTATTTGACATGTTATATTGAACAGACAGTGGCTTTGGTCCCTAGCTCATCTATTTTATAATAATTAGAAGGGCTTGCCTAGTAGCTTATTATTGCCATTACATTTTTAATCCAATCTTATCATTTTCTACATGCAGTCAAAGTTTAAAAAAAAATCTGTAGTTGGAAGTTTTGGGCGCAAACGTCCTTAAATCGCACGGGGAGCTAACTAGAAAACCTGCCAGTTCACTTAGCTCCCCAGCTCGCAACCTTACTAACTAATTACAAATTTAATATCTATCTAAACTGTAATAATTAAGAGTGTAAAAATCAAATGTTAACATCTAAATGAGCTGAATAAATTATATTATCATTATCATCATCATCTAAATCATTATCATTATCATCCATATCAATATCATTTACATACAAGGATTTCACTAGAAATGACATTTGACAATTTTCTATTAAGCTCACATGAGCCTTAAAGTAGACAAGTTTGAAAGAATTTTAAAATTCAGTCATGGAACCCTATTGATAGGGTCACCGACAGGCCATGGAAATCTGGCCATATTAACGTTGTGGTCATATTACTGGGGTAACCGTAGGATCAAATTTCATGATTGGTCTATTTTTACGCTGTGTATTGTGAGTAGTGTAAATAACTAATTACTTAATTGGCTTTCCTAAGATTATTCATTAGTCAATATGATTCTGTAAATCAAAAGCATGCCTGTATTAATGTGAACTGTAGTACAAAAGGTTTATTTGAAGGCTTGCATGAAAAACACCCCTTTATTTAGAGGGGGGCTCGAGGGGGATTTTCACAGGTCAGAATGCTAATGTATATATACTTACAATCCTCGCTGGCTGGTACCCAGGAATCTTGATGAGGCATACAATGGTGTGTGTGTGGCATCTGGGGCCCAGTATAAGAAAAATGGTCTCTGCATTTTAGCTTGAGTTTCAATGTAATCAAGGGCTTCCTAAAAACAGAGTCATAGACTGATGTACATCAGTTGGTGACTTTTAACAATTGACAGAAGAAGTTCACTTGACTGTTTTTAAAGGAAAATCCATAAAATCAAACAGTGAACACAGGTGGCCCAAGCTCACAATACGAGGAATTATATTGTGTTTTTTTTTACTATTATGCAAACGTTCAGCGAAACGTGACATGGGGCATATACTATTACCTAACAATAGCAGGGCTCGAGACTAACGGTAGCCAATTAGCCACAGACTAGTAAAAATTCCATTTTGGCTAGTGGTTTTTGCCCATCACTAGCCATTTTGGCTAGTGAAAATTTGTGAGCACTGCATTTAGAGGCCCAGAGGAAACCAATCAAAAGTTATTTCAAATTTTTCGCAAAATGAGCGCACCATCTGGAGGTCAAGTACGCTTTGTTGCAAAATTTGAATGATGCCCATGTTGGCAACTTTTAAATTAAGTTAAAATGGCACAAATTATTGAGTTCATGAGAAATCGTGAATCAGCATTTTGAAAGAAAGGAATGTTCTTCGACAGTGTGTTCAGTGAGTTCTGTGAGAATTTCTCACGGAAGTGAAAACTTCGGTTTTCGTTGTTGTGCGACGTGTATAATTATTATAACGTCGATGCCTAAGTTTGCAACATACAGGTGGAACGAATTCTTTTGTTTAGAAAATCGTGAATCAGTATTTTGAAAGAAAAGAATGTTTTTCGGCGCCACCAGTTCCGAAGTTTTGATGCTGGTTCTGTGAGCATCAAGGGCTTAAAAACTTTGTACTTGTTAGTAGTTCATTCAAAGCACACTGCAAGCTACACAGGCTAGCATTTACTTGACTTCAAGTGATGATGGATATTAGAGTATCTGGCTAGTGAAAAATTTGTTTTGGCTAGTGAATCAAACCTGTCACTAGCCACTGGGCCAGCAAGCTGAAAAGTTAGTCTCGAGTCCTGAATAGAATTGGACCATGCGAAACGTGACTCTCACCTTGCAGCAAATGGAGGTGTTGTGTTATAACGGTTTGAAGGTTTGAATATTATATAAAGGTTTGTATGGGAACATAACGGTTTTGCTGGAAAAGTCAATTCTGCTAGTCAAAGTTTTACAATGTTGCGAGTTTGAATGTTTAAAGTTTAAAGTGGTAGGTAGTTTTTAGTCTAATCAGAATCATTCCTGCCTTTTTCTCTGTCTCAATTTCTATTACTGCAGCTGCTTTTCAAGAAACAGCATTCCCTCTTCCTTATAACTTACAATACATTATTTTGCACCACAGCCAATGAAAATTGTACGAACATCAGTCTCTAGGCCAGTCAGTTTATTAGATATGTTAAATGCAACTAAAACATGAAACTAAGCTGGAATATACTAGCACCGGTAAAACAATGAAATAATCCAACTTATGGCAAGCAAATGATGTAGGTTCAAATAGCCAGCCACACCAGGTACTGCTATGAGTGGACACTAGTTAAGAAAGCAGTAAATTTTGAAGTGAATACAAGAGGGAGTGGAAACAGGTAAGCTGCCTTTATTTGATTTCGGTACTTACAAGTCGTTAAAAATGTATGGTCGAACCTTGTTAAGAAGGCTACATAAAGACCATGCGAATAGTAACCTGTACAAGGCCTTGTTGGCATACTGATATACGAATTAGTGGTAACAGGTGTCGCTCCACATAATGCAGGGTTTGATATTGTAGCACTGAGAGAATTGATGATAAACCTTGCTGGGCTCTGGCTGTTACTATTAATATAACATTGACTACCGCTTCTAACCAGCGACAGTAGTTCACATCCAATATTCACAAACAAGTTACAACATGAAGTGAATCACTGAATAAGTCATTTGAATGTGTGTGTGTTATGGACTTGGAAGAGATCATTAAAACAAATCCTAACATTGCAGCATTAGCACAGTGGCGGAGAACTACAATGCAATACAATACAATAAAATACAACAACTTTTATTTCAACACAATGGTGATTAAAGCGTTGCCACTTATGGAGTTGTGTATTTAAGTTAACTAAAACTTAAGGAATAAAAGTATATTAAATTGTGTCAATAATATAGAAAATTATTGTGGAGGCTGACATCGGTGGAAAACAATATAATACCTGGGTGGCAGAAGAGGAAGACAGCCCTGTAGACCTCTGTTAAGTAGAGACTGACTGACTTGATACTATTAATACTGTTCATTTTGTAGCCTCCCTCACAGACGTTCTGTGAGAGGCTATTCATTTTGCCAACCTGCGGGACCATCAACTTTTTGTTAGTCATATAAACAGTACGAAAAAAAACGCGCTTCATGGTTCAAGAACTTAGTTTCAAATCCTAAACAAATTGGTTATCATCGGCAAAACCACTTTTAAACTGTGTAAAACCATTTTGTAACTCTGCACATAGAAAGCGGTAATTAATTTTCGTCATAGGGCGGCTTTTAAAAAACAACAACGATATTTTGTGCCATGTTGTTTACAGAAGAAATCGGCCATACTAATCAAAAGGTAAGCTCATGACATAAAGAAAAGGGAAAAAGAAGAAAACAGAATGACAAGCGAATCACGCTTATTAAATTCGATCCTTCCACTAATCCAGACTGTTGTCAATTACATGTCAGTCGTAACCCAGAGTTTTCATTGTTCTCTGTAGCGTAAAGCTCACTGCTCACTACCGATTTCAGTTCATTGAATTTGCTTTTTTAAAACGGTACACACTCAAATGCTCAAACTCCACTTTTTATTGGCGACGGCATCAATAAATGGGCGAATCTTTCAATACACACAAACTTTATTAGTTTATAAATCGAAGGTGTATTTCGGTGCGAACTTCAATGGTCTATTTTAGCGGTAGCAGCATTGATAGTATGCCTGGCTATTTTACTGTTTTGGTTTCAAAATGAAGAGAAGAAATAAACAGGTAATAAGGGGCTGATGTTGCGTCGAACCAGTATCAGGAAAAAAATACTACTTTGGGCGACGCACTGCACAGTAACGGCTTGTGCTAAGGAGACAACATGACAGATTGAACAAACAACTGTTGCTGTCGGTCGTTGATTTCCAGTTCATTGAATTTGCTATAATTCTAAAACACTACAAGCTCAATGCTCAAACTTCACTACAAAAAAGACCCTGAAAAGTTCATCGACGACAGCATCGATAAATGGGTGAATGTTCCGATACAGACGAAACTTTATTAATCGAAGATGGATGTCAATGCGAACTTGACCGGTTTGTTTCAGCACCAGCAGCATCAATAGTATGCCCAGCTAGAAGAGGAGAAATTAACAGGGAAAAAAAAGAGCCGACGTCGTCTTGAACTCGACTCACGGTAAAAGATAAATTGAAGGCCTTCGTGCAAAAAGGGCGTATATCGGTTTATGGCCGATTTTCATTTTTTTCAGGATCGAGCTAATTTTTCACAGACAGACTTGTTTTGACATGAAACGCATCGTTCCGTAATTGTCTTGGAGAATTTGCGCTTCGTTCTTCTGAAATAACGTATGCAAAAAAACTCAGTTTTCTTTTGGAGACCTTTTGTTCAACGAGAAACAAAAGAAACCTTTTGTTTCACTTAGTTTTATTATTCGTATAATTACACAAATCAGTTACTGCTGCTTAGTGCTGCTCCGTTAGTGCAAGTGATTAAGGCGCGGGCCAGAGCAGGTCTGGATTTATTTTGTTGTGACGCGGGTTCGATACAAGGTCCGGCGCTTTTTTTTTTTTTTTTTTTCTGTTTCTCTAGCTATTTCACAAACCAAAACATCAATTTAAAAATTTTAACTTGCTGTCGAAGCTGCCAACAGTAATCGTTTAAGTTCGGGTCGCGTCGAAATCTGCCTTTGAAAGATTTGCTCATAAAGATGCCGCTTCACGCAAAACTGAGTTTTTTGCATACGTTATTTCTAGAGAACGAAGCAAATAACCACCAAAGCAATTACAGAACGATGCGTTTCATGTCAAAACAAGTCAGTCTGTGAAAAATTAGCTCGATCCTGAAAAAAAATGAAAATCAGCCAAAAACCGATATACGCCCTTTTTGCACGAAGGCCTTCAATTTCCCCCGCCCAGCACCTTAATCGCTTGTGCTATCAATGCAAGTTGATCAACAATGGCTTTTTTATGAATAGAATACTTGTATCAGCTCGAATAACTAGCAGCTGATGTAACACTTCATTGATTTCATTATCCCACAAAACAAAAGGTTTCTCTTGTTTGGCGTTCAACAAAAAGATGCCGCTAGGAAAAGTGCCTTTTTTTTGAGCAACCCAGCTAAAAAACCTACAGAACAATGTTTTTCAGGTAAAACGAAACCCACATGGAAAAATTCAGCTATTTTTGAGCACTTTCAAAAATAGCCAAAAAATCAAGTGCATGTTCTTGCCCTCGGCCTTCCAATTCTATTGCCCCATGTCACGTTTCACTGAGACATTTGCATAAAAGTTTAAAAAAAACACAATATAACTCCTCATATTGTGAGGTTGGGCTGCCTGTGCAGCGAACAGCATTGAACACTGAACCATGGTTATTAGTTTTGGATAGTGGTGAATGGCCATGGCTAATTTGAACAACACTTCAGGTAACCTAAATATCACAGGTTCCAGTTAGCCTAGTAAACAACAGTGACTTGACAGAGGTCAGCTCTCAGTACTTAATAACTGAGAGCAAAACCATTACTAACAATTTAAATATTAGAAACTAACCATTAACAAATAAACCAGTGCTATAAAGACAATTATCAGAGTGCTAATATCATTATGATAACAGGAGTGGTATTTAGGCCATTTACTGCAGTAGTGCTATTCATGATAACCATGACTATTGGCCTCAAATTTGCTCTTAACTATTCACTGTCAGGTCTCTCAGATGCTCCCTTTACAGTAGCTCTGATCAGCACTCTCATAGGATACATGTACTTTATACTCTTTTTTAATTAAATTTAAAAATAAAGAAATCATCAATAAATAAATTAACATTTTCTTGCCACACCTCTAAGGATTCTTACCTCTGTATAAATCTGAGTCAGGTTGGATTCTCCAGTTTTTTGGTTGATTGGAAATTGCTGATAATATCTGAATGATGAATAACATATACTTAGAAGATAACAAGAAAGAATTTAAACTGCAGCAAGTTGTGCATAGTTGTTGATTTAATAGAAAAACAATTTACAGTTACAACAAAAATCATTAGTACTTTTGTTCTACTCAAATCTTTTTTCTTATAACTTCTTTTCACATACATGTAAACAATATCTTAACTCTGACCAGAGCTTGAGACCAGACCATCCAAACTGGAGTCCTGTGCATGTAACCATCATTGTCTCCTCTATACAAGGGAACCTGGCATAAACTACTGGTTGGGACAATCTTCCAAATAATGGGCCGCAGAATAACCTGTTGTTACAAAATGGCTATGATCTCATCCAGGGAAATACTTAATACTGACTCAGTATCTGTGGTACATTTTAAATGCTCTAATTTTTTTATTAGATTGAATGTTAACTATAACAGCATTTTAAAAGTTGCTAATTTTGTTTTTTCATTTTGTTTTTTTTTGGAGGAAAAATATATGAACCTCACCTTCCAATCATTTTGTCATCTCTATACACAGGAATATTAGGAATGTTTCTTATTGTTGTAAGGGCCAAAATGACAATTTGGAGCACCAAACCATTCATCAAATCCATGCTTAAGGGGTAAGAACTGTGGTTGATGGCCAAGATGCCTAGCAAGATCAAATGTCATGACAAGAGATTAAAACAACAAATTTAAAATTATTATCAGATTAGGAACTGATCTGGGTTGTTACAAATTTTAGTGACATCTTTTACTACTAAGAAGCATTCTTTTGCTTTGGTTCTTTAATGCTATTTAACTTGAGTTGTTATTCGGTACTACAGATAAAGATAAAGATAAAGATAATGATAATGATGATGATGATAATAGAGTTGATGATAATGGTTATGATGATGATGATGATGATGATGATGATGATGATGGTTATTAGTCAACAAGTGGTGAAATTCCTTTGGAGATACATTACAACTAAAATTTTGACATTTATTGTTCAATGACATGACATCAAGTTATTTATAATAAAAGCAATCTACTATTAATATGTATCTAGTTAAGTCTAGGCAATATCAAACATGATAAATGACAAATTCTAATTAGTGGAAGGATCGAATTTAATAAGCGTGATTCGCTTGTCATTCTGTTTTCTTCTTTTTCCCTTTTCTTTATGTCATGAGCTTACCTTTTGATTAGTATGGCCGATTTCTTCTGTAAACAACATGGCACAAAATATCGTTGTTGTTTTTTAAAAGCCGCCCTATGACGAAAATTAATTACCGCTTTCTATGTGCAGAGTTACAAAATGGTTTTACACAGTTTAAAAGTGGTTTTGCCGATGATAACCAATTTGTTTAGGATTTGAAACTAAGTTCTTGAACCATGAAGCGCGTTTTTTTTTCGTACTGTTTATATGACTAACAAAAAGTTGATGGTCCCGCAGGTTGGCAAAATGAATAGCCTCTCACAGAACGTCTGTGAGGGAGGCTACAAAATGAACAGTATTAATAGTATCAAGTCAGTCAGTCTCTACTTAACAGAGGTCTACAGGGCTGTCTTCCTCTTCTGCCACCCAGGTATTATATTGTTTTCCACCGATGTCAGCCTCCACAATAATTTTCTATATTATTGACACAATTTAATATACTTTTATTCCTTAAGTTTTAGTTAACTTAAATACACAACTCCATAAGTGGCAACGCTTTAATCACCATTGTGTTGAAATAAAAGTTGTTGTATTTTATTGTATTGTATTGCATTGTAGTTCTCCGCCACTGTGCTAATGCTGCAATGTTAGGATTTGTTTTAATGATCTCTTCCAAGTCCATAACACACACACATTCAAATGACTTATTCAGTGATTCACTTCATGTTGTAACTTGTTTGTGAATATTGGATGTGAACTACTGTCGCTGGTTAGAAGCGGTAGTCAATGTTATATTAATAGTAACAGCCAGAGCCCAGCAAGGTTTATCATCAATTCTCTCAGTGCTACAATATCAAACCCTGCATTATGTGGAGCGACACCTGTTACCACTAATTCGTATATCAGTATGCCAACAAGGCCTTGTACAGGTTACTATTCGCATGGTCTTTATGTAGCCTTCTTAACAAGGTTCGACCATACATTTTTAACGACTTGTAAGTACCGAAATCAAATAAAGGCAGCTTACCTGTTTCCACTCCCTCTTGTATTCACTTCAAAATTTACTGCTTTCTTAACTAGTGTCCACTCATAGCAGTACCTGGTGTGGCTGGCTATTTGAACCTACATCATTTGCTTGCCATAAGTTGGATTATTTCATTGTTTTACCGGTGCTAGTATATTCCAGCTTAGTTTCATGTTTTAGTTGCATTTAACATATCTAATAAACTGACTGGCCTAGAGACTGATGTTCGTACAATTTTCATTGGCTGTGGTGCAAAATAATGTATTGTAAGTTATAAGGAAGAGGGAATGCTGTTTCTTGAAAAGCAGCTGCAGTAATAGAAATTGAGACAGAGAAAAAGGCAGGAATGATTCTGATTAGACTAAAAACTACCTACCACTTTAAACTTTAAACATTCAAACTCGCAACATTGTAAAACTTTGACTAGCAGAATTGACTTTTCCAGCAAAACCGTTATGTTCCCATACAAACCTTTATATAATATTCAAACCTTCAAACCGTTATAACACAACACCTCCATTTGCTGCAAGGTGAGAGTCACGTTTCGCATGGTCCAATTCTATTCAGGACTCGAGACTAACTTTTCAGCTTGCTGGCCCAGTGGCTAGTGACAGGTTTGATTCACTAGCCAAAACAAATTTTTCACTAGCCAGATACTCTAATATCCATCATCACTTGAAGTCAAGTAAATGCTAGCCTGTGTAGCTTGCAGTGTGCTTTGAATGAACTACTAACAAGTACAAAGTTTTTAAGCCCTTGATGCTCACAGAACCAGCATCAAAACTTCGGAACTGGTGGCGCCGAAAAACATTCTTTTCTTTCAAAATACTGATTCACGATTTTCTAAACAAAAGAATTCGTTCCACCTGTATGTTGCAAACTTAGGCATCGACGTTATAATAATTATACACGTCGCACAACAACGAAAACCGAAGTTTTCACTTCCGTGAGAAATTCTCACAGAACTCACTGAACACACTGTCGAAGAACATTCCTTTCTTTCAAAATGCTGATTCACGATTTCTCATGAACTCAATAATTTGTGCCATTTTAACTTAATTTAAAAGTTGCCAACATGGGCATCATTCAAATTTTGCAACAAAGCGTACTTGACCTCCAGATGGTGCGCTCATTTTGCGAAAAATTTGAAATAACTTTTGATTGGTTTCCTCTGGGCCTCTAAATGCAGTGCTCACAAATTTTCACTAGCCAAAATGGCTAGTGATGGGCAAAAACCACTAGCCAAAATGGAATTTTTACTAGTCTGTGGCTAATTGGCTACCGTTAGTCTCGAGCCCTGCTATTGTTAGGTAATAGTATATGCCCCATGTCACGTTTCGCTGAACGTTTGCATAATAGTAAAAAAAAACACAATATAATTCCTCGTATTGTGAGCTTGGGCCACCTGTGTTCACTGTTTGATTTTATGGATTTTCCTTTAAAAACAGTCAAGTGAACTTCTTCTGTCAATTGTTAAAAGTCACCAACTGATGTACATCAGTCTATGACTCTGTTTTTAGGAAGCCCTTGATTACATTGAAACTCAAGCTAAAATGCAGAGACCATTTTTCTTATACTGGGCCCCAGATGCCACACACACACCATTGTATGCCTCATCAAGATTCCTGGGTACCAGCCAGCGAGGATTGTAAGTATATATACATTAGCATTCTGACCTGTGAAAATCCCCCTCGAGCCCCCCTCTAAATAAAGGGGTGTTTTTCATGCAAGCCTTCAAATAAACCTTTTGTACTACAGTTCACATTAATACAGGCATGCTTTTGATTTACAGAATCATATTGACTAATGAATAATCTTAGGAAAGCCAATTAAGTAATTAGTTATTTACACTACTCACAATACACAGCGTAAAAATAGACCAATCATGAAATTTGATCCTACGGTTACCCCAGTAATATGACCACAACGTTAATATGGCCAGATTTCCATGGCCTGTCGGTGACCCTATCAATAGGGTTCCATGACTGAATTTTAAAATTCTTTCAAACTTGTCTACTTTAAGGCTCATGTGAGCTTAATAGAAAATTGTCAAATGTCATTTCTAGTGAAATCCTTGTATGTAAATGATATTGATATGGATGATAATGATAATGATTTAGATGATGATGATAATGATAATATAATTTATTCAGCTCATTTAGATGTTAACATTTGATTTTTACACTCTTAATTATTACAGTTTAGATAGATATTAAATTTGTAATTAGTTAGTAAGGTTGCGAGCTGGGGAGCTAAGTGAACTGGCAGGTTTTCTAGTTAGCTCCCCGTGCGATTTAAGGACGTTTGCGCCCAAAACTTCCAACTACAGATTTTTTTTTAAACTTTGACTGCATGTAGAAAATGATAAGATTGGATTAAAAATGTAATGGCAATAATAAGCTACTAGGCAAGCCCTTCTAATTATTATAAAATAGATGAGCTAGGGACCAAAGCCACTGTCTGTTCAATATAACATGTCAAATACATAATAGATAATTGTGATATCTGTAAAGTAGCGTCAAGGCCATTCGGTGTGGAGTTATATTTTTTTGGCCATTTGGGAATTCTAAAGATATAATCATGTACCTATGTAAATATCAAACATTATTTAAAGGTCTTGGCCAGATTGACATTCTACTAGCAGCATGCAACAAATGTATTTTCAATAACTATTCAATTTTTATTTCTTAAGATATGGAGATGCAGTAAGGGAGCTGGATGATAGTGTTGGCAGGATTCTTCAGAAATTAAAAGATCTCAGTATATCCAATAATACATTTGTTTTCTTTTCATCTGATAACGGAGGAGCTTTAACCTCCAGGACAGAAGGTAATGGAATAAAAAAACTGATTTTAATTATTATTATGTCCAGCAAGGCTAGGAATTTTCTAGCTTATGGTGTTTTCAACAGCAACAACAACAACAATCTTTAATTCGTGCCCAGAGCAGTTTTACAATAAAAAAATAAATACATAAACAATAAGAAAATTACCTAATTCCAAGTGCTAAGCTTTCCTCAGTTATGCCTGACTTTTGCTGGTTCTTGGCTTCTAAAAATAGATATACATGTAAGCTCTACTTCAGTTTCTTTGTATTTTGGTGTACTGTACAAAGGTAAAGGTATCATGAAAAAATATTTTCACAAAAAACTTCTGGACAGGTATAAATTTTAAGTAAAAGCCCATTGTAAGCCTTATGGGTCCACATAAATCCCTGCACTGATTATCAGAAGAGAAGTTTGTTTTGCATATAATGGAGCTCAGTTGTGGAACAATTTGCCCATAGAACTAAGACAAGAAAGTTCAGTAACTGAGTTTAAGTCACCACAGTTTCAAGTAAGTCTGTTATTTGACTAGTTTGGAAGATGGCTAGGCAGCTGACTATCATAAATAGACTGGTAGAAATACCATGCATAAGTAAAGTTATTGTTTAATATCATATCAGTTAATTGTCACATACAAGGGTGATGTCTGGTTTAGGTGGGAGCAATGGACCATTTCTCTGTGGTAAGGAGACAACATTTGAAGGTGGAATGAGGGAACCATCTATAGCTTGGTGGCCAGGAAAGATTAAACCAGGCCAGGTATTAAATACACTCTTGTAAGACCAATGGTGATTCCAGAAAGTAACCATACCCTACTACAGAAGCCGTGGGAGGCACGGTGGCCTCATGGTTAGTGTGCTCAACTCCAGAGCGAGTGGTCTGGGTTCAAGACCTGGCTGGAGACATTGTGATGTGTTCTTGGGCAAGACACAAGTTTTACTCTCACAGTGCCTCTCTCCATCCAGGTGTATAAATGGGTACCGGCAAATTTAATCCTGGGGGTGACCCTGCGATTGGCTAGCATCCCACCCAGGGGGAAGTAGAAATACTCCTAGTCGCTTCATGCTACAGAATCAGGGATAAGCTCCGGCCTGAATGGGCCACAATTGGCTCGTATGCAGACTTTACTACCTGCCTTACTACAGAAAGCATGTGTATGTAAATCCCCCTTGGCTTTGGAATTACATTCAAACTGTGTTCACACCCTTCCCCCTTGCCTTTTTGAATCATTCAAACCTTGCTTCAGGGGAAATTCCAGTTTTTTCATAGTTTCCTTTGAAAATTTTGGACTTTCAAGCCTCCCTCCCCTTTAGAATTTCCCTTGGGTTAAGGTATGGAGATAGATTGTGCACCAGCCGGCATAAAGTTTTTTTTTTGCGTGTGTTTTCTCAGTTGTATTATTTTTCTCTGTTGCCAGGTTAGCACCAGCTTGGCACAGTAATGGATTTGTTTACAACAGCACTATCATTAGCAGGCGCTAAACCACCTTCAAATAAAGTCATAGATGGCATCATCTCAGTTCAGCTCTTTTTAATCAGAACATTACTATCAGGTATACTTTGCAGTAACAACAGTCTTTATTTTGTTCCTCTATTTACATTTTTTCAGTTTAGACTGGTCTGGCAGGTAGCTAGTGGCTGGTGCACCAGCCTATCAAGATCCAATTGAAAACGTTTTAACATGTAACTAATAAAAAGATTCCTTTTTTTTTCTTATCGAGTTTGTTTTTTGTAGTCACGTAACCTTGTATCATCAAACAAAGTTGTTTTCGCTGTGGAAAAGTTTTTATCTTGTTTAGATTGTTCATAAAATGTTTCTTACTAAGTATCAATGAATATGTGAAGTCTAGATTTCTGGAGTAAATAATAATTCCGTCTTCCTAAGCAGTCACTTCTCTACTGCAGAGGACATGACCTGTGAGTATGGGAACAATGTGGGGGTAACTGACCCCAGCCACACCCAAACTTGACACGCCATAGCCTCCAGGAAGGACCTTGTAGTTTTCACGATCACTAAAGAGTTTTTCTTTTGTAGACGTTTTACTTGTGTAGTTTGCAAAACTTCACGTTAAACCCAATGCTTGTTAATTCTCTACAGACCTGTGTTTTTTATCGTGGCAATGAGATGATGGCAGTCAGATACGGCTTGTACAAAAGCTCATACTGGACCTGGTCCAATAGCTGGGAAGAGTTTCATGTGAGTTATACACTTATGTGCCTTATTTCGACTAGCAGGCTCAGATCAAGGATAAATGGTGACCGATTTCCAAATCAATTGCACGGCGAAACGGTCACAAGCTTCTAGAGGGGTTGGCCAGGCAAAGTGTGGGATTTCAACTCCCTTAAGTCTCCTTTATCCGCGCCTCACTAGTCAAGGTCCCGCAATTAAGCACCCCCTCCTCCAT
>JAHPZR010047864.1:0-10956 GCA_019787425.1 Platygyra sinensis
TGTTAGGTAATAGTATATGCCCCATGTCACGTTTCGCTGAACGTTTGCATAATAGTAAAAAAAACACAATATAATTCCTCGTATTGTGAGCTTGAGCCACCTGTGTTCACTGTTTGATTTTATGGATTTTCCTTTAAAGACAGTCAAGTGAACTTCTTCTGTCAATTGTTAAAAGTCACTAACTGATGTACATCAGTCTATGACTCTGTTTTTAGGAAGCCCTTGATTACATTGAAACCCAAGCTAAAATGCAGAGACCATTTTTCTTATACTGGGCCCCAGATGCCACACACACACCATTGTATGCCTCATCAAGATTCCTGGGTACCAGCCAGCGAGGATTGTAAGTATATATACATTAGCATTCTGACCTGTGAAAATCCCCCTCAAGCCCCCCTGTAAATAAAGGGGTGTTTTTCATGCAAGCCTTCAAATAAACCTTTTGTACTACAGTTCACATTAATACAGGCATGCTTTTGATTTTCATATATTGGCTAATGAATAATCTTAGGAAAGCCAATTAAGTAATAAATGATTTACACTACTCACAATACACAACGTAAAAAAATAGACCAATCATGAAATTTGTCCTTATGGTTACCCCAGTAATATGACCACAACGTTAATATGGCCCAATTTCCATGGCCTGTTGGTGACCGTATCAATAGGGTTCCATGACTGAATTTTCAAATTCTTTCAAACTGCTCTACTTTAAGGCTCATGTGAGCTTAGTAGAAAATTGTCAAATATCCTTTCTAGTGAAATCCTTATAATAATGATAATGATAATGTTAATGATAATGATAATGATAATGATAATGATAGTGATATGGATGATAATGATAATGATATGGATTATAATGATAATATAATTTATTCAGCTCATACAGATGTTAACATTTGATTTTTACTAGTTAGCTTTAAGGACGTCCGCGCGCAAAACCCTTCCCACGTACAGATTTTTTTTAAACTTTGACTGCAGGTAGAAAATGATAAGATAAGATTAAAAATGTAAAAAAAAGATTGGGAGTCACCAAACATGTTTTGAAGATAAGGCATATCACAGACAATAGCATTTCTAGGATTTCCAGTCACTTGAAGCAATTCTGGCTGGATTCATTATTGTCTGCATCATGTGTGTTTAACACAGCATATACAGGCCTATTTGATAGATCTTTGCTACATATGTCATTAAATCAGGTAGAATTAGCCTTAAAAAATGCAACTTCTAAGTCATGCACACCTGTATCCAAGTACCAGTTCGACCCTATTTGAATAGTATATGAGAAGTAATTAAAACTTCCCAGGTACAGGTATAATGGAAAGAATCAGAAGAGCAAGTGATCTGCCAAAAAAAAGTTAGGGTCACGGAGCATCCAACAAAAATATTTGCACACCAAGTTAATGCAAAGGTCATCAGCTCTATATTTTGTTGAGTTTCGACTCGGTGCGCGCGCTTGAAATATGGGACATGCCGGCGGCACGCACATGCCTAATGAATAGGGTGCGCACTAGAGATGTAACAATGGGCGCAAACGTCCTTAAGTTATGAATAGAAAGCAGAAATTGCAACAGAAATTACAACAATAAATAGAGGAGTAAAAAATTACAACAACAAATAACTGACTTAATTTACTTGCATTCATATAGTTCCTAATATATACAGATCTCAAATACAGTCCTTTGAACAATGATTGAGTGATCCAAACATATACTCCCATTTAGGTTTACATTTCGTTTTAGCTTAAAAAAAAGAATGGCAATATTTCTTCCTTTAAAAAGGTCCCTATTTATTATTATTATTATTATTATTATTATTATTATTATTATTATTATTATTATATTATTATGATTATCATTATTATTATTAACACATCTAAGTCATTACGTGTGTTTCAGAAACTTTTGATGTGCATCATGTATTTCTCCATTCTTGTAAGTCCCATTAAAATGTGGGTGTGACCTTTTTTTCTGAAATACAATTAATATTTCTGGTAATAATAAGCTACTAGAAAAGCCCTTCTAATAATTATTATAAAATAGATAAGCTAGGGACCAAAGCCACTGTCTGTTCATTATAACATGTCAAATACATAATAAATAATTGTGATATCTGTAAAGTATTGTCAAGGCCATTCGGTGTGGAGCTCTATTCTTTTAGCCATTTGAGAACTCTAAAGATACATGTAACTATGTAAATATCAAACATTATTTAAAGGTCTTGGCCAGATTGACATGCTACTAGCAGCATGCAACAAATTTATTTTATTTTTGTTATTTTATTATTTTTGCCACACACAATGAAATACAAGGATAATAAAAACAATAATAAATAGGTTAATTAATGTTATACTTGAAATCTATAGATTACTTGGGAGGAGTGACTGTGGCGGGGAAATCTCTGAGAAGCAAGCTTATGAGGAATAGTGATTTCCCCCACGGGCAATTTAATACTAGGCGCCATTTTAAGAAATAAAGAAAAGTCGATTATTTAGGTATATAAGTGTGTTCAGAGGAAAAAGATAGATATAAGGTGTTAAGGTAATAAAGTTGCATTCTGTCTGACCCTTAAAAATGGTTTGATCATAAGTTTGAATATACTAAAAGACGGGGCATTTTTGATGTCGCTCGGTAACTAATTCCATATTCTAGGACCTTGAAACGAGATCGAAAAATTTTTAATATTTGTTCTACAGGTATGAGGTCGGTAATAATCAGAGTATCTTGTTGAATATTGATGAATTTGGTTTCCAGTTTGAAAGATTTGAGTAAAAGAAATAGGTAAAGCATCATGATATAGGTCCATGAAAGAACTTACTTGGAAAGAGTAAAATTTATTTTCAATAATAATTATTCAATTTTTATTTCTTAAGATATGGAGATGCAGTAAGGGAGCTGGATGATAGTGTTGGCAGGATTCTTCAGAAATTAAAAGATCTCAGTGTATCCAATAATACATTTGTTTTCTTTTCATCTGATAATGGAGGAGCTTTAACCTCCAAGACAAAAGGTAACGGAATAAAAAACTGATTTCAATTATTATTACCGGTATGTCAGGCAAGGCTGGGAATTTATTTTCTAGCTTATAGTGTTTTCAATAGCAACAACAACAGCAACAATCTTTTATTCATGCCCAGAGCAATTTTACAATAAAAAAATTAATACATAACAATAAGAAAATTACCTAATTCCAAGTGCTCAGCTTACCTTAGTTGTGCCTGACATTTGTTGGTTCTTGGCTTCTAAAAATAGATATAAGCTCTATTTACCTTGTATTTTGGTGTACTGTACAAAGGTAAAGGTATCATGAAAAAATATTTTCACAGAGAACTTTGGACAGGTATAAATTTAAGTAAAAGCCTATTGTAAGCCTTATGGGTCCACATCAATCCCTGCACTGATTATCAGAAGAGAAGTTTGTTTTGTATATAGTGGAGCTCAGTTGTGGAACAACTTGCCCATAGAACTAAGACAAGAAACTTCAATAACTGAGTTTAAGACTATACTAAGTCACCACAGTTTCAAGTAAGTCTTTTCTACATGGCCTCCATGAAAAGCAGGTGTTTTCTGGAAGTTTTAGGACGCGTTCGGTTGGGATCAATCCGGAATAATAATTGGAATAGTGTGACTAAGCGTTTGTTTGGGAGCTATTCTCATTCTGGAATACCTGGATTTCCCTTCCAGCTATTCTGCTCCTAGGAGCACCTTTATTTGAAGGTGGTTTAGCGCCTGCTAATGATAGTGCTGTTGTAAACAAATCCATTACTGTGCTAGGAGCAGAATAGCCGGAATATATTCCTGAATATGTTCTTATTCCGGAATATCCCAAACGAGCGTGCCCTTATTCTGTTATTGACTAGTTTGGAAGATGGCTAGGCAGCTGATTATCATAAATAGACTGGTAGAAATACCATGCATAAGTAAAGTTATTGTTTAATATCATATCAGTTAATTGTCACATACAAGGGTGATGTCTGGTTTAGGTGGAAGCAATGGACCATTTCTTTGTGGTAAGGAGACAACATTTGAAGGTGGAATGAGGGAACCATCTATAGCGTGGTGGCCAGGAAAGATTAAACCAGGCCAGGTATTAAATACACTCTTGTAAGACCAATGGTGATTCCAGAAAGTAACCATACCCTACTACAGAAGGCATGGGAGGCGTGGTGGCCTCATGGTTAGTGTGCTCGATTCCGGAGCAAGTGGTCTGGGTTCAAGCCCTGGCTGGGGACATTGTGTTGTGTTCTTGGGCAAGACACAAGTTTTACTCTCACAGTACCTCACTCCACCCAGGTGTATAAATAGGTACCAGCACATTTAATCCTGGGGGTGACCCTGCGCTGGACTAGCATCCCATCCAGGGGGGAGTAGAAATACTCCTGGTCGCTTCATGCTACAGAAACCAGGATAAGCTCCGGCCTGATGGGCCACAATTGGCCCGTATGCAGACTTTACCTACCTACCTTACTACAGAAGGCATGTGTATGTAAATCCCCCTTGGCTTTGGAATTACATTCAAACTGTTTTACCCCTCCCATCATGCCTTTTGAATCATTCAAACCTTGCTTCAGGAGAAATTCCAGTTTTTTCATAGTTTCCTTTGAAAATTTTGGACTTTCAAGCCTCCCCTCCCCCTTAGAATTTCCTTGGGTTAGGTATGGAGATAGATTGTGCACCAGCCGGCATAAAGTATTCTTTTTGCATGTGTGTTTTCTCAGTTGTATTATTTTCTTCTGTTGCCAGGTTAGCCACCAGCTTGGCACAGTAATGGATTTGTTTACAACAGCACTATCATTAGCAGGCGCTAAACCACCTTCAAATAAAGTCATAGATGGCATCGATCTCAGTTCAGCTCTTTTTAATCAGAACATTACTGTCAGGTATACTTTGCAGTAACAACAGTCTTTATTTTGTTCCTCTATTTACATTTTTTCAGTTAGACTGGTCTGCAGGTAGCCAATGGCATGTGCACCAGCCTATCAAGATCCAGTTGAAAACGTTTTACATGTAACTAATAAATAGATTCCCTTTTTTCTTTATTGAGTTTGTTTTTTGTAGTCAAGTAACCTTGTATCATCAAACAAAGCGTTTTCACTGTGAAAAGTTTTTATCTTGTTTAGATTGTTCATAAAATATTGCTTGCTTAGTATCAATGAATACGTGAAGTCTAGATTTCTGGAGTAATAATAATTCCACCTTCCTAAGCAGTCACTTCTCTACTGCAGGACATGACCTGTGAGGATGGGAACAATGCGGGTGTAACTGACCCCAGCCACACCCAACTTGACACTCCATAGCCTCCAGGAAGGACCTTGTAGTTTCACGATCACTAAAGAGTTTTCTTTTGTAGAAGTTTTACTTGTGTAGTTTGCAAAACTTCACGTTAAACCCAATGCTTGTTAATTCTCTACAGACCTGTGTTTTTCTATCGGGGCAATGAGATGATGGCAGTCAGATACGGCTTGTACAAAGCTCATTACTGGACCTGGTCCAATAGCTGGGAAGAGTTTCATGTGAGTTGTACACTTATGTGCCTTATTTCGACTAGCAGGCTTAGATCAAGGATAAATGGTGACCGATTTCCAAAACATTGCACGGCGAACGGTCACAAGCTTCTAGAGGGGTTGGCCAGGCAAAGTGTGGGATTTCAACTCCTGAAGTCTCCTTTCCTAGATTTCTTGGTCATTCTGAAAACTCTGACCGATTTCCGTAAAATTTTAGGAAACCAGTCTCACTAGTCTCACTAGTCAAGGTCCCGCAATTAAGCACCCCCTCCTCCATTACCTGTTAAAATTAACAGAAGCATTCATTACATGAGAACCAAAAAGAATCGTACAAGGCCAGTGTGCAAAGAAATTCCTGTCCGATAGCCCAGGGTTAGCGAATTTTGTGGTTGGTTTGGTGAATTTATTTCTGTGTTTGCTTGTTCCGAGGGGTTATTAAAGTTTTCTTGGTACAATTTTTGAGCAAATTCAAATTTCAGAGGTACTGTACATGAAATGATAGTATAAATTTCCTTGCAAATTAATTAATCATGCTTCGACAGCTTCGTTTTCAGCTCGTAAGAAAACTTATTCTCTTTGCACCCGGTTTGACTTAACTTTGGATTGACTAGGGAAAGCGCAAATTACATTCATGAGCGAAGTGCCAGTGGTACTTCATTAAACTTAAGGCAAAAGATCCAATGCCATACTTTTTTTATATATACACCTGCAGACAATGCCATGTTACGACATTTTGGCTTGTTGTATCTTTCAGCGTGGAGTAGATTTCTGTCGTGGTGAGAATGTTACTGGTGTTACAACTCATGAACAGATGAACTATACCGCCTCTCCTGTTCTGTTTCACTTAGGACGAGACCCTGGAGAGAAATATCCCATCAGGTATGTCCACTGAACTGTTTTGTGGTCAGTTAGAGCTATCAATACCCAATGGCTACTTCCTACTTGGGCCTTCATGTAGACTCAACTGTTTTGTCGTCAAGCAGTATTTGGATCGAATGGAGTACAACTATGAGCGCCTTTTGCGCCCCTTTCCTCTCCCCCACATATCTTCAGTTGTATTGTTTTCCCCCTCTCGCCCAGGCTGCGTGGGAGGCTATAACAAGGCGTAGACTGAAGCGGTCCGTCACGCGTGTTCTTGTTCTCGCGCGTATTCTCGCTCTTGCGCACCGCTCTAACTCGCTCCCTCTGATTACTCAAAGGTCAGCTGCGGAAACTATCCCCCTAACCCATTACCTTTATCAGCCAACTTGTAAGGCATTCTAAGAACTGTCTGTCTCTGTATGAAGACACTGGCCTATGTGTGGTTAAATACTTCACTTAACAGATCTTCTGAACAAGAGTACAAGGATGTTATGGAAGTCATAAGAAAAGTGGTCTCAGAACACAAGTCAAATCTAGTGCCCGGCGTTCCTCAGTTGAACATGTGTGATAATGCTGTTATGGTAAGAAATTGAAGCGTCGGTATTCTTTCGTTTCTTGTTACCTAAATAAAGTTCTCTGAAGATATCTCCCTATTTTGACAGAGTGTTCACATGAGAAGAGGAAGACCCTAGCGCTTAAATTCTCCTCCTTTTTGGGGGGCTCATATTCGGTGTAAAACGAACAATAACATCCTATTGTTTTACCCTTTTGTCCAAGATGCCAACATAGTTAATAGCGAAGCGCACGAAGTCTAAAAATAGAATGCAAATCACTGAATTCCCCGCGAGACTCAGTCGACATGAGCTTGTTCTGAGAGAAATAAAGGGAATGTAAGCGAAATTTTTGTTTCACAAGTGTTTTAGGAACACCGGCTTTTGCTCTTAAAGAAATCTTCAAAATCATCCACCATTCCAGTTTGTTTGTCTGAGTCTTGTCTGAGTCATGACGTCACTCGCGCGCTTCGCTATTAACTATGATGCCAATGACTCCTGGTTCCTTGTTCTGCTTTTGTCGTATATTATGACGTCAGCTGTGCCGTTCTCCTCTTGCATTTAGGGAGTTTTATATTAGGGAGTTTTAGCAAACCACGACGGCGACGGCGACGAGAGTGTCACCAAACAAAAGGTTTAATGAGCAGAACAATAGCTGTGCACGTGCGTTTTGAATCTTGATACATTTCTTTGCCCTCCTCTACAAAACGACAACGTGAAATGATTAACTTCCACGTATTTTGAACAGCGCGAACTGCAATGGCTAATTTTTTGTATCTTCTTTTCGAATTGAACGCTGTCGATGCATGTTTAGCCTGAGTAAGGTTTTAGACCGATAGGCGTACTGAAGAGATTTACAAAGCTGCGACATTCGAAGGTGAAATATAAAAACATTTTTTATAAGGCTTCGTCCCCTCCGTAGCGGTCGTCATTGCTAAAACTCCCTAAAGCAATGTCGACGGCGACGGCGGGGACGACGCCTTGTAAAAAATGAATTTAGTTTTTACCTTTGGATGTCGCAACTTTGTAAATCTTTTCAGGACGCCTATCGGTCTAAGAACTTGCTCAGGTTAAACATGCACTGACAGCGTTCAGTTCCAAAAGAAAATACGAAATATTAGCCATTGCGGCTCGCGTTTTCCAATATACGTAGAACTTAATCATTTCACGTTGTTGTTTCGCAGAGGACGGCAAAGAAATGTACAAAGATTCAAAACGCACGTGCATAGCTATTGTTTGCTCATTAAATCTTTTGTTTGGTGACGCTCTCGTCGCCGTCGCCGTCGTCCTTTGCTAAAACTCCCTATTTAGCTTGAGCAAGTTCTGAGATAAAGATGCGCACTCAAAACAGATCTAGACAATTCTAGTGCGGAATTCGAAGGTGAAATATAAATTTCTCATTTACAAGGCGTTTTCCACAGGACCGCAGTCGTCACTGCTTGAGCTCTCTCAATTAAATCAATTTTGAACGCATCCCACGACCTAACCATTGAAAAGTGATCTCTCGAGACGTCACTGAGCTATTTATGCTATTCCAAGCTCTTAGGTAACTACTTACGGTAAAAGCTGTTCGTCAGAGGAATAAGTTAGCTCAGCTTTTCTTGTTTCTCTTTATTTTGTTTGGTTTTGTAGAACTGGGCACCGCCCGGATGTGAAGACATCGACGAATGCTACAAAGGTCCGCCATCTCATCCCGTGAAATGCACCTGGCCTCACTAAATGAAAAAAGTTTCGCTCTTCGCTCCATGTACAGCCAGCTGGGGTTGTTTTTGCACTTTTATATGCTCGTTGTAAGCAAACATTCTGGCTGGAAAGAACTTAGAGAGGGCATACTTTGGTAAATAGAGATCAAAGAAAGGATCCGTATCACAACAGAAATCGTTGAGCTCTAGTGCTGGCTCAAAAACTACCGTCCGTAATGATGAGACAATTTATCAAAAAGATATAAAAAGAAAAAAATTCAAAATGTCGTTTTTTTTTAAAAAAAAGAAGAACTTTAGTCCTGGTGCATATGGTATTTTACCACAATTACTACTAATTTCGCAATCAGAATGGCTAATTTGCCGTTGTCGGTAAGGGTCCAGGCAACGTGGTTAAAAAAAATAGTCTGGGCCGGGTTGTTCAAAGCCCGATTAAGCTAACCCAGGGTTAGCGAGAATTTGAATTCATTTTGTAACTTTTTGGTTGGTGATCTGTTTATACCGTTTGCCCTTGAGTTTTGACCTGTAGTAATCTTGAACTACACCAAACGTTCAAGGCGAAAAACAATTTTAAACAAGAAAAAATAATTCTTCAGTTAACGTTTAATCCTGGGTTCACGTTAACCGGCTTTCGAACAACCCGGCCCTGTATTCTTATCGACAGCGATACGCGTCATCACAGTGGTCAAATCTGTTGTGGATTCGCTCGGCTGCTCCCCCTTTGATGACGCGTGTCGCTGTCGATAACAGTACGGACCACGCTAAACTAGATTCGATTTGTTAAGGCCCGTTTACACAGGCGATTTTTTGTCGCGGCAGCTCGATGCAATTTTTGTCGCAGCAAAATTGCATCAAGTTTCAAACATGTTCGAAACCCCTGCGATATCCCGGCGACAAATCGCACTGAAAATCGCACCTGGTTTACACGTGCGATTTTGGAGTTGCAACTTAAGCGCGATAAAAATTGCATCGAGTCTCCGCGACAAAAATCGCCTGTGTAAACGGGCCTTTAAATATCTGTCGAGTTTTACAAAAGAAAAAGAAAGATACCGATAGTTGTAGAGATGTTCAACATGGAAAGCCCGGCAGAGAATTATTTGAGACGTTTCTGCGGCTATTCTTGCCAAGATGTGCAGTTTTGGTCGTTTTCTGTAAAGCGTATCGTTTATTCTTAAATTTGTTCCACTTGTCAACTCTTACACCAACCACAAGTAATAAATTCGGTTTACCCTCTCAATTTATCGTAGGTTAATGTTAGGTGTTAGACTTGTTTAAGAAAAGGTCTGCACTCTTAAGATGTCTTTAGAAGGTTAGACGTGAGTGGATCAGTTTTCGACGATTTTTTTTTTAAACGTATACAATTGTTAGAAGTAATAAATAGTAATTTTGGAAATTGTATCGCGTTTTCTTCCGAACGGGCGTTGAAGTTAAATGTTTGGAGGAAGGGGGGTAAAATAGCAAATAGATCACTTGACACCTGACCACAGAAAACACCCTCCTCATTTCCTGAGTTTGACGAACTGCCCACATAAGAGTTAAATAACTAACTGATTAAGTCATTCTGGAATAAAGTTACTAAAAAAAAATTTTCAAATGCACCAAAATAAACCTCAAGCAAACTTCTCGTCAAACTAAAAAAGAATTCCAAACTTGACCAACACCCACCGCCTCAATCAGTGGACAGTACGGAAAAAAGTAATCTTAAACCGATCACCTGACTGTAAACGCACTTTCTCTGTTACAAGCTCCCCTTCCAACCTCTTTGTTAGCGGCGCAGTGAGTTATCAGAAGGAAGACGTGAAATTCACTGTGAATTTCCCGCCTCCTGGTCCTTATCCCTTCCCACCTATTAGTCCTTTTTTTCTAATTTTGCAAACTTTTCCTCTCCCTCTTCCGGTCCCCTTCCGGAACTGCAGCTTTCCACCCCTTGAATAGACCTTTTCCTCTCCTTAACTAGCACTCCAGACATTGCAGGCGTACGCAGGGAATGGGACGGGGAGGCGCAAAACGCCCCCTCCACACCGCTCCCCCTCCCCATGTTCTCCGTTATGGTGGCTCATTCAAATTTGAAAGAAAAGCCTTGGGAAATTTTGGGGTACAACAGGGTGGGGGTGGGGGATAGGAGGACCGATTTCTTGAAGCGGCTACTGACTTCCAATCAAAGTGAAGAACTGTACTAAATACCGTACTCAATTCTTGGAGACGGGTTTTACACGACAGCGAAATATCGCCCAATTAATTAAGGCTGTTGTTCACTAAAGCATAAGCACAAGGGAAAACAGCCGCGACATAAACATGAACATAAGCAGAAACATAAGACTAAAATTGCAGAAATTGTTCT
>JAHPZR010047865.1:2500-5000 GCA_019787425.1 Platygyra sinensis
TCCCCTTAAACAAGTCGTATCTAAACAGCAGGGTCTCAAAAGTCGTCAGTTTGTAGAGATGCGACGTTTTTTCAATCGAATTCGAAGCTATCTAAAGCTTGCCAAAGAAATTATCTTTCGGTTTAAACAGTAAAAATTTTGTAAAGGACTGTCTTACTATCCAGTCGCGTGTTTTGTTCAAACATTGAAAACATTTTTTCTCCACAACGAAATCTTATACTACTTATCTCTTTCCCATGTAATGGACACCAGTAGAACGTTTTTGCCTTCTTGTTAGTAAAACACCATCACTTGTGACATCTTTCTAGCTGTAATTTTTATAAAATTTCATGCCTCAAGTTTCACCCCAATTTCCGATCACATTGCGGTAGGGTCTGTCGGTTTATGCTCGAAAAATAGAGTATTATGCTTTCGGGCGTCACCCGTGAAACAAAGGTATTATGTTCAAAATTATGCTCGGCTAGAGGTATAAATCTGAAATTATGCCGGACTAAAATGACACTTTCACCCCACCCCAAATAGGCCTGTACCTATTAGTAAACATTCCTAGTCTATTATTTTCAAAAGAAATGTTAGACAATAATTATTCAGTTAAGCATTTTATGAGCAAGTGAAAGATAGGAAATTGTGAGGCATTGAAAGTCTTTCTATATGCCTTTCTCCAATGAACCTGTAGCGGATGAGCCAAACACTATCAGCATCGAAAACGCACTGGTACGAGTCTAAGGTATTTAGTTCCTAAGGGATCTACTGAATTTTTTCATAATCCTTGCAAAATTGCATATCTGGTCAAGTCTGCACTGTGCAAAAAGTCCCAATTTTGATGTTTTTAAAATAGATGGTTGATATTAAGTATCGAACTGAGAAATACACAGCTTCAAAAAATGATACGGAGAGAAAATTTCAGGCAAAATGGCAGGTATTATAAATGATAGATTAATAGTGTATAAGTAGAGAAAACTCTTAAGATAATTCCTTAAGAACGAGACCACGCTAAGATTTTACTGTATTTCCTAAAATATTCCCACTTTTATCAACGAGTTGCTGGCAAAATTTGGATACACTTCTCACAGTTTTCAGAAACAACGGCATTATGCTGCAAAAATAAGAGGACATAGGGGAGGAGTCACCCTGCTTTGTTTCTTTATTTCACTATACCTGAAGCTAAAAAAGTATTGAAAAGAATATTAGCGTATCTGTAAAAATATAAAAACAAAAGTCGGGACCTCGATCGAGCGTTTCGTCACAATCTGAGAACACGATTGAGATATTGTGAGTATCAGTAAATGTCGAGAAGGACTTAAGCGCTTGCAGGAAACCTACATAAGTTCACTGAATGGTTGCATCATGCACGCGCGACCGATCTATGCAAATTACCACTTGTCACCTGTCAAGTTCATTATCGGACGTCTGTTGGTTGTGAAAGTAATATATATTTTTTATACATGATTTCTTAGTCTTCAGGGCCGGGTTGTTCGAAAGCCGGTTAACGTTAACCCAGGATTAAATGTTAACTGAGGCATTATTTTTTCTTGCTTAAATTTTTTTTTCACCTCTAACGTTTGGTGTAGTTTGAGATTACTACAGTTCAAAACTGAAAGCCAAACAATATAAAAAGATTACCAAACCAAAAAGTTACAAGACTGAAATCAAAATTCTTTATAACCCTGGGTTAGCTTAATCGGGCTTTGAACAACCCGGCCCAGGTCTTTTATGGTATAAGTGCTGCCTGGTGTTTGTACTGACAAGATACATCACACTTTTTTTTAACATTCAGAAGAAATGACGACCTCAATGTAGGGTCTGTCGGATTATGCCGGCATAATTTCGAGCATGATACTATATCTGGAGTATCAGGCATAATGCTGGCATAATACTGATATTTTTGCAGCATAATGCCGTTGTTTCTGAAAACTGTGAGAAGTGTATCCAAATTTTGCCAGCAACTCGTTGATAAAAGTGGGAATATTTTAGGAAATACAGTAAAATCTTAGCGTGGTCTCGTTCTTAAGGAATTATCTTAAGAGTTTTCTCTACTTATACACTATTAATCTATCATTTATAATACCTGCCATTTTGCCTGAAATTTTCTCTCCGTATCATTTTTTGAAGCTGTGTATTTCTCAGTTCGATACTTAATATCAACCATCTATTTTAAAAACATCAAAATTGGGACTTTTTGCACAGTGCAGACTTGACCAGATATGCAATTTTGCAAGGATTATGAAAAAATTCAGTAGATCCCTTAGGAACTAAATACCTTAGACTCGTACCAGTGCGTTTTCGATGCTGATAGTGTTTGGCTCATCCGCTACAGGTTCATTGGAGAAAGGCATATAGAAAGACTTTCAATGCCTCACAATTTCCTATCTTTCACTTGCTCATAAAATGCTTAACTGAATAATTATTGTCTAACATTTCTTTTGAAAATAATAGACTAGGAATGTTTACTAATAGGTACAGGCCTATTTGGGGTGGGGTGAAAGTGTCATTTTAGTCC
>JAHPZR010047865.1:10000-17743 GCA_019787425.1 Platygyra sinensis
TAACAAGTTTAAACATCTTCTTTTAGTTGACTGGCCAAAATAAAACAACGCGGCACCAAACAGTCAATAAAGAAAGACTAAATGATATCATTGCTTGCATTTATTCTGTGAAATTCGAATTGCCGAGGACAGGAATGTGCTGAAATAACGATAAGAACAAGAAAAAGACTTCACGTCTTCTATTCACAACCGACGTACTTAAACGCACTTCAAACATAAAGAGTAAATATATAAAAGCTGTGTAAAAACTGTAAACCGCGTTACCTCAAAATACATTTTTCGAGCCTCGTCAGTCGTCCCCCATATTGAAAATTTGTAATACAATTTTTTTCTTGCTAACTTACCTATAAAGCATTCCCAGAATGCCTCCGCCTATGGAGCCATTGATAGTCACGACCGCTGACCTAAAAGGTAAGAAGCAGGTGTCAAATGTCAAGTGCCACAATTTTATTTTGAATGACGTTTCAAAAATCGTTTCATTTAACCGAGTGAAAGGTATACAAGAAGCAGCCTTATTGCGCTTGGGAAAATCCCCTGACAACATATAAAATATACTTTCAGTTAAAACACAGATTCAATGAGTTTTAATTCTTGTCTTCCTTGTACATGTTTAAAACGAAACAAATAAAAACAAAGAGGAGTATAGATAATACACACAAGCTTAGCGGAAATTAGACGCCGGTATCCAGGCTTGTTATATGACTAAGAAAATTACTTTCCTGTGATTGGCTGAGAGCAAACATATGTATCGTTAATTTTTCATTTTACGCGGCAATGCAAATACTGCAGGCCCTTTCGTAATTTTCAAAGGCACCGACATAGAAAATGAGAAGAGAAAGTGAAAAGCTCGAGCAATTAAAGATTTACACCTTTCGTTGTATTTAAAAATTCTTTCAAAGTACACGAATCTCTAGGCGAGTGGAAGCTTACTGAGATGATTTTCAAACATTAATATCCTTACCCAAGATTGTGTTAAAAGATTTGCGAAATGTAAATTTGTTGCATACACAAAAAAGTGAACTAATTTCCTACCTGGAAGCTAGTATCCATTTCTTGCCGCTTATTCCAAACGTACTCCCACAGTTAAATCCAAGCCAACCCCACCATAACATAAAGGTTCCCAGCATTACATTTGTAGGAGAAGCCATTTGTTTTGATGGAGAATTTTCGTCAAACCTTCCTATCCGGGGCTTCAACATTATAGTCGCCACCAGGCCACTCACTCCGCCAACTAAATGCACAGCACCGGATCCCGCAACATCAACGGCGCCCATTTTCCGAAGCCAACCACTGTCATCCCAAACCCAAAAAGCAGGAATACAGTATGTCAGAGTGTTTAAGAAGGAGTAAAGAGTGTACGCTTTTAAGCTTGTTCTTTCCGCCATCGCGCCAGAAACGATGGTGGTTGCAGTCGTGGCGAAGGAGAGCTGAAAAAAGTATTTTGAAAACACATGCCCCATTTCGCCGTCATCAGCGTCCGTCAAAAAATATCCAAGGCCGCAAAAAGAATTTCTTTGCTCGCCTTTCCCGAAACTGAGTGCGAATCCAAAAAGCCAATAAGACAATCCGCCGTAGACCACATCCACTGCATTCTTGACCATGATGTTTGCCTCATTTTTTCTGGAGACCATTCCGGCTTCGAGAAGGCCGAATCCTGACTGCATTGTGAAAATAATGAAAGCGCTCGTCAAAATCCACGTCGCGTCACCCGACAAGATTCCTCCATCAGTTGAGATTTCGTCTAAATCCACTTTTGTTGGTGCTATTGTAGAGTTTAATGTTAAGTTTGTTTTCATCTTGCTCGTTTACTTGGCTTGATCTCAGAGCACAGAAACAGCTTGAAAAGAGAGAATTCTGTAATTGGATTCACCGTCTGTCTTTATTTGATCTAAATACCATATTTCTTCCGTCATCCGCCCCGGATTTCCTGAGGTAAAAAAATAATGAGCATAACAAGCAGCTAACAAAAAGATTTCAAACCGCTGATAAATTGAAAATATTAACTCAAATTGAATTATTTGGGGAAAAAAAACAAACGGATAGGTCCGCATTGCATACAGATCATGAGAGAATATAATGATATACGACGATACACTAGAAAGTAAATTGATTTTACAGCGAAGCAAAAAAGTTCTGTGACAAGTGACAAACCAAACCAAGAGACAAGAATGACACTTTGAAACAAAGCCCCGTCAAAGCAGAAATCGGTTGCGAAATCCGCAATTCAGTCAGGCCTAGTTTGCAAAAACTAATATACTACGGCTTGGTACATTGTTGATGAACATTTTAATTTGCATATGACAATCGCGCCAAATGTACTAAGTGATTGCCTGCTTTTTAACACGCCAGAAAGTTAAAAAAAAAACGCATGGAATACATTGTACAGATCAAATCAAGGAACCTGATAACTTAACATATTTTTCATAATCTTTCGTTATTAATTATAATACACGATGCCCATTCTTACCCAACGTTCGGTGTTCCTGCTACAAAATTTCACCTCAAAAGATAAATTATCGCAACAAAAAAAATTGATTGCAAATAACAAAACTCGAAGAAACACTCAACATTAAGAATAAATGTTTCAGACGATACCTTAAAGGCAACTGTGGTTGGAAAAGCGACGGTTCTTTCAGTTTTTTCTGGTTTTAATTTGTAACTGTTCGCACTTTTGCTTGCTTTGACTTTTCACACATACGGGTGGTCGTTCACAGGACTCGGGTTTCTACAAAACGACTCAAAAACGTTGTCATACATAAATGTTTCACTTCTAAACCGATCATCGGGTTCTGTCGTAAAACAGTGAAAGAAGTTTTAATTTTCTTTCCAAACGCATGATAATAATTAAAAACTTTCACAATGTTTTCTTGAAAGTAAACAATTAATAACTGTGTCAGGGTGTCAATCAAAATTATGTACAGTAAACCCTGAACAACAAGGGCAGATGGAAAGGCTGATTTGTACTGCACTGAACAATCAACACGTCTAAACAGTTCCTCCTCTTGGAGGTGTCAAATGTTAACTTGTGCATTGTCAGTGCACAGTGAGTTTCAGTTAACTCTTAAAAAAACGGTACAAGGTATCAAAGCTGATAAAACCAGACTTTTCGTTTCCACTGGCATTGCAGTTAACAGTGTCGTGTTTCGTCGCCTCGTCTTCTGTCAGTTTGCTTTTATTGATCAACTTCAGAAAAAAATTTTCATTACGATTTCCATTACAAGTACACTGCAAATTGTAATAATAGTAATACTAGTGGCGGTCTTATTTGAACAATTAAATTGTTTTTTAGGGAAAGAGGCATGTTAACAACACGGACACCTGCTAACCTGTCTGTGGTCAGTTTAAAACGTTCTCGCTTTTCATGTGTCAGTTTGGACAGTAAGGTTTTTTAATTATCTGCGAGTTGTTAGCTGTCGTTCACCCCCAGTTGTCGGTGAATCCATGAATTTAGCTCCTGTCCGCATACGCCGAGGAATATGAAAACGGAGGCTTCACTCTGAAGGCGTACCAAATGTTTTTCTGTCCACACCAGGCGGAGGAATTAAAACACACAACAATGGACCGATCAGTTGGATTTGACTTTGAGGAAAACTCGATGTAGTATGAGCGCTTTGCATAATTTTCGCATGCAGCTAGCAATAGTGTGCGAGTAAAAAAGTTCTTCCTGCTAAACTAAGAAACAGAACAGTTACCTTGGCATGCAGGTTTCCTGCATGGGAAAACATTTGCTACGGAAGATCAGTATTTCGAACGTTTCCGAAAATATCAAAAACATCCTTCTTCCGCAGGAAACATTGCGCACAGGTATAAAATGAGAAGAGAGACAGTGTTTCCGAAGACAAATTGACAACTTAATCGATTTGCCATCAACGAAGAATTTTGAGTTATCATTAGCCTTGCAATTCTTGCCTATTTGAGGATAACTTCTGGTTGAGATAAAAGTCCTGTTTTAAGGAAGCTAGCGACTTCTATAATCTTTATGAAGCAAGAACTTTTCAAATTATGTCTAACAGTTTAACAATGTTTATTTCTTAGCCAATTTCTTAAGAAAACTGACACGTGTTCGCAACGGCTTCCGGTTAGCTCCAAGCCGTTCACATCACAAACAAACGGGGAAATATCTAAGGTGACAATGTTTCCGTGACAACGTTTTTTTCATTTACGGGGGCGTCAAGAATATGAGTGCTTTTCCTTTTTTGCGAGTTTTGTTCATCATAGATAAACGGCCAATTTAATTGCTTTGCGCGGTAAGCGAACTTATTGTGACTTATCTTAAAGTCGTGCAATTATCTTGATCTAAAAAAAACCCGGCTATGGCGAATTTCCATATCACAAGAAATGATCACTGGAAACGGGAACAAGTACACGTCACATTGAGACTGGGAGCCCGCAAAGACCAAACCTTTTCTGTGTCTTTTATGATATTTACCTTTCTCGTCAGTGAAATACTTTGAAATGTTCCCGAAGGTCGCTGGATAAAGTGATTATTTTTTTAAACATTCTAGGCTTGTTTTAATCCCACGAAATGAGCAACAAACGGTTCACAGAAACGTATTATATTTACAATTATCACAAACCATTAACAAACAATATTCTTTCGTAGAAATGGTGACCCATATCCTTTTTATTCCGACTACATTTTGAAATATCGCGCCGCAATGTTCGCCCACAAAAAAGTTTTCCAATTCCCATGCTAACCTAAATTTCAAGAAACTCAGTGTCTTTAGTTTTAGATAAAAATTGCTTTTAGGCTTAGCATATCGTTCTAATTAAAATTTTTAACAATTTTTCCCAATCACTACAGGATACGTTTTTATATTGCTATTTCAGCGAGACACGATTTAGCAGGCCCCTTTTATAAACGCTGCGGCAACACTTAAAAATATTCATTTTTCCCTCGGGAGCGCTTTCCTTTGGCTAAATATTTAAAGCAGTGATAAACAGCTGCTAAAATGTCCTCCCTGATATTAAGGTGATTCCTTGGTACTGCGCGTCATTATCGCGCGCAAATGAGCGCGTGCACGTCCATAACGTAAAACATTTCCCTCAAGCTAAGCTCGGCAGCGAAATAAATGCTCGTTAAATAAGCCTAAATTTGAATAACAATACCTTGTACATTCTTAGCCTCGTACTCATGTTTTCAGACAAAGGATTTTTCATATAAAGGAATGGCTAAGGATGTATGAATTTTGTTATTGAAATTTCGGCGCCATTTATGCAAAGGATCTATGTGTTTGGCAACTGATACCCCGAATCGTAGCGGTATTTACACAAAGAAAACGCAGTTAATGGTACCATTGAACGGATTTTTGACGCACCTTTGACGAGTTATGACACTTAAAACGAGTGCTGCACCATATGTTTATATTGCAAATCTCGAACAACTGCATTATTAAGAACAACCACAAAAAATTTGAATAAAACCTAATGTGTTTTTAATGTTCTTCCTTAGGTCGCTCTTATTTTTCTTTTGGGAAGACATTTCTCAAATAACATCATTTATTATATCTCTGAGTTTATACGCGAGCTGTAATTGGTCAAGTTAGCGGTCCGTGTAGGAGAGTACGGACCGCTAAAACTTAAAGATTTTTTGTTGCCAAACTGTTGCGTGATTTATCGCCAAATTTTCTCAACTGATATAGCAAACAAAAGTTTAAAACTTTCTTTTACTCTAAATTGTGTACTAAAGCGTGCTAACGGGCTTAAAAACGTTTTCAAATTGATTCGTTTTGATTTCGAAGTGCATGCTTCACTGAATTTGAAGCCGTTCCTCATGAATGGAAATCGCTCCCGAACCCTTCAGACACACAATAGAGATATAATTAACAATTATTCTTTGAAATCGAGGTGAATAGTGGCAGAATATTTACCATTATTCACTCGGTAGGGGGTGAATAATGCTCATTAGCCAGAGATAGCGAACCAATAAAACACCAAGATCACTGAGTGTGTATATACTAATAATAAATATCTTACTAACCTCGTCTTCTCGGCCCGTACCGTAAGTTACGGATCCTCGTTTTTTCCCCTAAGATTTATGGCCCGCGCGCTTGGGCCATAAATCGAAGGGCAAAAAACTCGGCCGTAACTTACGGTACGGACCTCGAACTCGGTTAGTAAGAGGTATCTATTCGGCAACTGTTTGCTAATCTATCCTTTTAAATTTCAAAACCGACAGTTAAACTCTTAAGAACTCAAGTACAATTTACAAAGGTTAAAGCGTAACTTTCCACAAGTAGAGCTATCTGCAGCCAAGTGGAATTAAAATGTGCGAAAATGCCAAAAAATATCTTTTGATATGTTTCCAATGTCAAGCTGCATTCAGAATGTTATGGAAACGTCACCAAAAGTAAAAAAGGGCTTGCTGAATTATGGTATTTAATAGAAGATTTCATTTTTTTGTTAAGTTTGCAAACCAGGGAAGATTTCCTCCTAAAACGGAAAAAAATGAGGCCAGGCAATTTGTTTGTACCTCAGGTGCAATGAGGAGGGTAGAAAAGAAAAAAGAATTACCTTCACTCAGGCAGGCGTATATATTTTTAAAATCTTTATTCGAATCAGCTTTCTCTGAGATAATTCTGGAACAAAATCACCCGAAATTTAAGTGTAAACAAAGACACATTTGTTTTTCACAACAAGATCTGCTCATTAGAAACTTCTTCGAAAAAATTGCTTCGACTTTTGCATGTTATAATTTACTCTTGCCAAGGAAAACAGGTTTCTTTTGCAAAATATTTGAACAGATTGAGCCCAACTTTTACAATATATTAGTAAATATAAGGTAAAAAATGCATCTAATAATGATTTGTTTCTTCATGAAAAATGATATTTTCTCAGCGTTGATTGTTCAATATTGTTGCCGTGGGCGAGTCACCAGCTACGTTAAAATTGTTTGTCGTTCGAGGGGAATTTTACGATACAAAAACAGTTTCAAAGGAGAAGAAACGCAATCGACGGGCCATCTTACTGCCAACAACAGGCACGGAAACCAAGAAAAGAAGTTAACAATTAAATCGCATACTGTTTTCTAGATTCGGACTGAGATTGCAGACAACGAAAAAAAATTATCTTGGAAAACTTCCCTCAAAAGAGACCGCTTGGTAGATTTAAACGGTATGGTAAAATAAATAGGAATTATTTGAAATAAATTTGTTTGCTAGAAGCGATGCATTATTAAAAATTGCACCATTATTATGGTATTTAATGTATGCACAAGGAAGTGAAATGAGTCGAACGCCAGCAGCTGGCAACAGGGAGTTACGAAAAATTTCAAATATCGTTTATTTCCTGTGAATGCCCCATGGGTTTTAATTTTGACTCGTCACCTAAGACGCAGAGCGAGTGTATTAAGAATTGCCAGGTTTATGACTTACTTTTGAACATTGGAGACGAAAATGTATTTTCTGTCCAGTATTTCGGCGATTGTACATAGAACCGGCTGAGTTTAAGAATTAAAGTACTTGAAAGCGCCGATGAAGGTAAAGCACTAAAACACGCATGTTGATGTTAATAAAAATATATAATTAATATTTGACATCTAGTTGAACATACCTTAAGCTTTGATATTACGATGCCATCTGAACATATGTTTGGAAATGCCGCAAACAACGTGCGCATAGAAGTCAGTGCACTGCCTTTTCTGTGTCGGAGTAATTAAATACGTCTGCGCGCAGACTGGTGGTTAATCAGATATGTTGCGTGTCCAGACTCACGTGTCATTGTGACGTAATCAAAGGTGATTCA
>JAHPZR010047866.1:0-5000 GCA_019787425.1 Platygyra sinensis
AAAAAATCTTTAAGTTTTAGCGGTCCGTACTCTCCTACACGGACCGCTAACTTGACCAATTACAGCTCGCGTATAAACTCAGAGATATAATAAATGATGTTATTTGAGAAATGTCTTCCCAAAGAAAAATAAGAGCGACCTAAGGAAGAACATTAAAAACACATTAGGTTTTTATTCAAATTTTTTGTGGTTGTTCTTAATAATGCAGTTGTTTCGAGATTTGCAATATAAACATATGGTGCAGCACTCGTTTTAAGTGTCATAACTCGTCAAAGGTGCGTCAAAAATCCGTTCAATGGTACCATTAACTGCGTTTTTCTTTGTGTAAATACCGCTACGATTCGGGGTATCAGTTGCCAAACACATAGATCCTTTGCATAAATGGCGCCGAAATTTCAATAACAAAATTCATACATCCTTAGCCATTCCTTTATATGAAAATCCTTTGTCTGAAAACATGAGTACGAGGCTAAGAATGTACAAGGTATTGTTATTCAAATTTAGGCTTATTTAACGAGCATTTATTTCGCTGCCGAGCTTAGCTTGAGGGAAATGTTTTACGTTATGGACGTGCACGCGCTCATTTGCGCGCGATAATGACGCGCAGTACCAAGGAATCACCTTAATATCAGGGAGGACATTTTAGCAGCTGTTTATCACTGCTTTAAATATTTAGCCAAAGGAAAGCGCTCCCGAGGGAAAAATGAATATTTTTAAGTGTTGCCGCAGCGTTTATAAAAGGGGCCTGCTAAATCGTGTCTCGCTGAAATAGCAATATAAAAACGTATCCTGTAGTGATTGGGAAAAATTGTTAAAATTTTAATTAGAACGATATGCTAAGCCTAAAAGCAATTTTTATCTAAAACTAAAGACACTGAGTTTCTTGAAATTTAGGTTAGCATGGGAATTGGAAAACTTTTTGTGGGCGAACATTGCGGCGCGATATTTCAAAATGTAGTCGGAATAAAAGGATATGGGTCACCATTTCTACGAAAGAATATTGTTTTGTTAATGGTTTGTGATAATTGTAAATATAATACGTTTCTGTGAACCGTTTGTTGCTCATTTCGTGGGATTAAAACAAGCCTAGAATGTTTAAAAAAATAATCACTTTATCCAGCGACCTTCGGGAACATTTCAAAGTATTTCACTGACGAGAAAGGTAAATATCATAAAAGACACAGAAAAGGTTTGGTCTTTGCGGGCTCCCAGTCTCAATGTGACGTGTACTTGTTCCCGTTTCCAGTGATCATTTCTTGTGATATGGAAATTCGCCATAGCCGGGTTTTTTTTAGATCAAGATAATTGCACGACTTTAAGATAAGTCACAATAAGTTCGCTTACCGCGCAAAGCAATTAAATTGGCCGTTTATCTATGATGAACAAAACTCGCAAAAAAGGAAAAGCACTCATATTCTTGACGCCCCCGTAAATGAAAAAAACGTTGTCACGGAAACATTGTCACCTTAGATATTTCCCCGTTTGTTTGTGATGTGAACGGCTTGGAGCTAACCGGAAGCCGTTGCGAACACGTGTCAGTTTTCTTAAGAAATTGGCTAAGAAATAAACATTGTTAAACTGTTAGACATAATTTGAAAAGTTCTTGCTTCATAAAGATTATAGAAGTCGCTAGCTTCCTTAAAACAGGACTTTTATCTCAACCAGAAGTTATCCTCAAATAGGCAAGAATTGCAAGGCTAATGATAACTCAAAATTCTTCGTTGATGGCAAATCGATTAAGTTGTCAATTTGTCTTCGGAAACACTGTCTCTCTTCTCATTTTATACCTGTGCGCAATGTTTCCTGCGGAAGAAGGATGTTTTTGATATTTTCGGAAACGTTCGAAATACTGATCTTCCGTAGCAAATGTTTTCCCATGCAGGAAACCTGCATGCCAAGGTAACTGTTCTGTTTCTTAGTTTAGCAGGAAGAACTTTTTTACTCGCACACTATTGCTAGCTGCATGCGAAAATTATGCAAAGCGCTCATACTACATCGAGTTTTCCTCAAAGTCAAATCCAACTGATCGGTCCATTGTTGTGTGTTTTAATTCCTCCGCCTGGTGTGGACAGAAAAACATTTGGTACGCCTTCAGAGTGAAGCCTCCGTTTTCATATTCCTCGGCGTATGCGGACAGGAGCTAAATTCATGGATTCACCGACAACTGGGGGTGAACGACAGCTAACAACTCGCAGATAATTAAAAAACCTTACTGTCCAAACTGACACATGAAAAGCGAGAACGTTTTAAACTGACCACAGACAGGTTAGCAGGTGTCCGTGTTGTTAACATGCCTCTTTCCTAAAAAACAATTTAATTGTTCAAATAAGACCGCCACTAGTATTACTATTATTACAATTTGCAGTGTACTTGTAATGGAAATCGTAATGAAAATTTTTTTCTGAAGTTGATCAATAAAAGCAAACTGACAGAAGACGAGGCGACGAAACACGACACTGTTAACTGCAATGCCAGTGGAAACGAAAAGTCTGGTTTTATCAGCTTTGATACCTTGTACCGTTTTTTTAAGAGTTAACTGAAACTCACTGTGCACTGACAATGCACAAGTTAACATTTGACACCTCCAAGAGGAGGAACTGTTTAGACGTGTTGATTGTTCAGTGCAGTACAAATCAGCCTTTCCATCTGCCCTTGTTGTTCAGGGTTTACTGTACATAATTTTGATTGACACCCTGACACAGTTATTAATTGTTTACTTTCAAGAAAACATTGTGAAAGTTTTTAATTATTATCATGCGTTTGGAAAGAAAATTAAAACTTCTTTCACTGTTTTACGACAGAACCCGATGATCGGTTTAGAAGTGAAACATTTATGTATGACAACGTTTTTGAGTCGTTTTGTAGAAACCCGAGTCCTGTGAACGACCACCCGTATGTGTGAAAAGTCAAAGCAAGCAAAAGTGCGAACAGTTACAAATTAAAACCAGAAAAAACTGAAAGAACCGTCGCTTTTCCAACCACAGTTGCCTTTAAGGTATCGTCTGAAACATTTATTCTTAATGTTGAGTGTTTCTTCGAGTTTTGTTATTTGCAATCAATTTTTTTTGTTGCGATAATTTATCTTTTGAGGTGAAATTTTGTAGCAGGAACACCGAACGTTGGGTAAGAATGGGCATCGTGTATTATAATTAATAACGAAAGATTATGAAAAATATGTTAAGTTATCAGGTTCCTTGATTTGATCTGTACAATGTATTCCATGCGTTTTTTTTTTAACTTTCTGGCGTGTTAAAAAGCAGGCAATCACTTAGTACATTTGGCGCGATTGTCATATGCAAATTAAAATGTTCATCAACAATGTACCAAGCCGTAGTATATTAGTTTTTGCAAACTAGGCCTGACTGAATTGCGGATTTCGCAACCGATTTCTGCTTTGACGGGGCTTTGTTTCAAAGTGTCATTCTTGTCTCTTGGTTTGGTTTGTCACTTGTCACAGAACTTTTTTGCTTCGCTGTAAAATCAATTTACTTTCTAGTGTATCGTCGTATATCATTATATTCTCTCATGATCTGTATGCAATGCGGACCTATCCGTTTGTTTTTTTTCCCCAAATAATTCAATTTGAGTTAATATTTTCAATTTATCAGCGGTTTGAAATCTTTTTGTTAGCTGCTTGTTATGCTCATTATTTTTTTACCTCAGGAAATCCGGGGCGGATGACGGAAGAAATATGGTATTTAGATCAAATAAAGACAGACGGTGAATCCAATTACAGAATTCTCTCTTTTCAAGCTGTTTCTGTGCTCTGAGATCAAGCCAAGTAAACGAGCAAGATGAAAACAAACTTAACATTAAACTCTACAATAGCACCAACAAAAGTGGATTTAGACGAAATCTCAACTGATGGAGGAATCTTGTCGGGTGACGCGACGTGGATTTTGACGAGCGCTTTCATTATTTTCACAATGCAGTCAGGATTCGGCCTTCTCGAAGCCGGAATGGTCTCCAGAAAAAATGAGGCAAACATCATGGTCAAGAATGCAGTGGATGTGGTCTACGGCGGATTGTCTTATTGGCTTTTTGGATTCGCACTCAGTTTCGGGAAAGGCGAGCAAAGAAATTCTTTTTGCGGCCTTGGATATTTTTTGACGGACGCTGATGACGGCGAAATGGGGCATGTGTTTTCAAAATACTTTTTTCAGCTCTCCTTCGCCACGACTGCAACCACCATCGTTTCTGGCGCGATGGCGGAAAGAACAAGCTTAAAAGCGTACACTCTTTACTCCTTCTTAAACACTCTGACATACTGTATTCCTGCTTTTTGGGTTTGGGATGACAGTGGTTGGCTTCGGAAAATGGGCGCCGTTGATGTTGCGGGATCCGGTGCTGTGCATTTAGTTGGCGGAGTGAGTGGCCTGGTGGCGACTATAATGTTGAAGCCCCGGATAGGAAGGTTTGACGAAAATTCTCCATCAAAACAAATGGCTTCTCCTACAAATGTAATGCTGGGAACCTTTATGTTATGGTGGGGTTGGCTTGGATTTAACTGTGGGAGTACGTTTGGAATAAGCGGCAAGAAATGGATACTAGCTTCCAGGTAGGAAATTAGTTCACTTTTTTGTGTATGCAACAAATTTACATTTCGCAAATCTTTTAACACAATCTTGGGTAAGGATATTAATGTTTGAAAATCATCTCAGTAAGCTTCCACTCGCCTAGAGATTCGTGTACTTTGAAAGAATTTTTAAATACAACGAAAGGTGTAAATCTTTAATTGCTCGAGCTTTTCACTTTCTCTTCTCATTTTCTATGTCGGTGCCTTTGAAAATTACGAAAGGGCCTGCAGTATTTGCATTGCCGCGTAAAATGAAAAATTAACGATACATATGTTTGCTCTCAGCCAATCACAGGAAAGTAATTTTCTTAGTCATATAACAAGCCTGGATACCGGCGTCTAATTTCCGCTAAGCTTGTGTGTATTATCTATACTCCTCTTTGTTTTTATTTGTTTCGTTTTAAACATGTACAAGGAAGACAAG
>JAHPZR010047866.1:10000-25000 GCA_019787425.1 Platygyra sinensis
TGATGACGTCAATCGTGCATCTGTCCTCTAATAGATCATAGCCGAGAACCAATCAAAATGCGAGAATAACTTGGGTTATTATATAAAACTCGATAGAAACACGGTACATGTTTTCTATTCCTTAAGAAAAACATGGCAATGATTCTGTATTAAACATTGACTGATTCTAGTACGATCGCCAAATAGCGAGAGCACCCTAATATACACTAATAGCAAATTCAACAACAATCCTGTAGGCAATGTGTCTAAATACAATGATGTAAAGGACTGCAAAGGAAAATGCTACCTGTAGTAGTAGGCAATGTGTGTATTTTCTGGATTAGACCTTTTACTTAATGTTCTCGGCCCAGGTCAGCCATGGTAACAAGATTATCAGGCTTTTCATTCAGTTATAATATGGGAACCGCGTAGCACCCGTCAAATAGAAATAATTTTTTTTAAATAAATGTTTGGGTGTCGATACACCAAATCCCCCCTGGGTTATTAACCTATTAAAGGAAATTTGGGAGTCCCACAGGCCAAAGAAAATTGGCCTCGGTATGGTTTGGGCCTACGATCTCCGGATTAGATCTACCGATCCTCTACCGACTGAGCTACGAAGCCAGTACGGGAGCAAGTCGTGGTAGAGCATCGTTAGATCTGAGGTAGTGGGCTCAAACCCAACCGAGGTCAAATTTTCTTTGGACTGTGGGGACTCCCAAATTCCTTTAATATGTTAATAACCCAGGGGGGATTTGGTGTATCGGCAGTAGTGCCTACTTCCGGCACCCAGACATTTATTTAAAGAGAGAGTCCACCTATCACCGATTCCCCTCAAACTTGGCAACCTTGTACAACATCACTAGTACATTAACCGAGATATGTCAATCAAACTATAAGACAATGAAAAGTCCTCGGATTTGGAGTAAAAATAAACATCAAGTTTGATCACTTGTTGCTTGCCGTAAACAACGAGAAATGACATGATATTTTTACATAATATAGTTCTAGTCTCTAACAATAAAACAACGTTGACTAAACATCTGTGGCTTATATCATTTGGCCAGGAGCTTAATTTCAACTCCCCTAAACAAGTCGTATCTAAACAGCAGGGTCTCAAAAGTCGTCAGTTTGTAGAGATGCGACGTTTTTTCAATCGAATTCGAAGCTATCTAAAGCTTGCCAAAGAAATTATCTTTCGGTTTAAACAGTAAAAATTTTGTAAAGGACTGTTTTACTATCCAGTCGCGTGTTTTGTTCAAACATTGAAAACATTTTTTCTCCACAACGAAATCTTATACTACTTATCTCTTTCCCATGTAATGGACACCAGTAGAACGTTTTTGCCTTCTTGTTAGTAAAACACCATCACTTGTGACATCTTTCTAGCTGTAATTTTTATAAAATTTCATGCCTCAAGTTTCACCCCAATTTCCGATCACGTTGCGGTAGGGTCTGTCGGTTTATGCTCGAAAAATAGAGTATTATGCTTTCGGGCGTCACCCGTGAAACAAAGGTATTATGTTCAAAATTATGCTCGGCTAGAGGTATAAATCTGAAATTATGCCGGACTAAAATGACACTTTCACCCCACCCCAAATAGGCCTGTACCTATTAGTAAACATTCCTAGTCTTTTATTTTCAAAAGAAATGTTAGACAATAATTATTCAGTTAAGCATTTTATGAGCAAGTGAAAGATAGGAAATTGTGAGGCATTGAAAGTCTTTCTATATGCCTTTCTCCAATGAACCTGTAGCGGATGAGCCAAACACTATCAGCATCGAAAACGCACTGGTACGAGTCTAAGGTATTTAGTTCCTAAGGGATCTACTGAATTTTTTCATAATCCTTGCAAAATTGCATATCTGGTCAAGTCTGCACTGTGCAAAAAGTCCCAATTTTGATGTTTTTAAAATAGATGGTTGATATTAAGTATCGAACTGAGAAATACACAGCTTCAAAAAATGATACGGAGAGAAAATTTCAGGCAAAATGGCAGGTATTATAAATGATAGATTAATAGTGTATAAGTAGAGAAAACTCTTAAGATAATTCCTTAAGAACGAGACCACGCTAAGATTTTACTGTATTTCCTAAAATATTCCCACTTTTATCAACGAGTTGCTGGCAAAATTTGGATACACTTCTCACAGTTTTCAGAAACAACGGCATTATGCTGCAAAAATATTAGTATTATGCCAGCATTATGCCTGATACTCCAGATATAGTATCATGCTCGAAATTACGCCGGCATAATCCGACAGACCCTACATTGAGGTCGTCATTTCTGCTGAATGTTAAAAAAAAGTGTGGTGTATCTTGTCAGTACAAACACCAGGCAGCACTTATACCATAAAAGACCTGGGCCGGGTTGTTCAAAGCCCGATTAAGCTAACCCAGGGTTATAAAGAATTTTGATTTCAGTCTTGTAACTTTTTGGTTTGGTAATCTTTTTATATTGTTTGCCTTTCAGTTTTGAACTGTAGTAATCTCAAACTACACCAAACGTTAGAGGTGAAAAAAAATTTTAAGCAAGAAAAAATAATGCCTCAGTTAACATTTAATCCTGGGTTAACGTTAACCGGCTTTCGAACAACCCGGCCCTGAAGACTAAGAAATCATGTAAAAAAAATATATTACTTTCACAACCAACAGACGTGCGATAATGAACTTGACAGGTAACAAGTGGTAATTTGCATAGATCGGTCGCGCGTGCATGATGCAACCATTCAGTGAACTTATGTGGGTTTCCTGCAAGCGCTTAAGTCCTTCTCGACATTTACTGATACTCACAATATCTCAATCGTGTTCTCAGAGTGTGACGAAACGCCCGATCGAGGTCTCGACTTTTGTTTTTATATTTTTACAGATACGTTAATATTCTTTTCAATACTTTTTTAGCTTCAGGTATAGTGAAATAAAGAAACAAAGCAGGGTGACTCCTCCCCTATATCCTCTTATTTTTGCACAGAACGTTTCAGAAATAAAACGTGCGCCGGTATTGATAATTGCTGCTGAAAAAGTTTATTCCACATTATAAAAAGTTAATGTAAAAAAAAATCATTTTTTCATTTTCAATTTTTCATTTCAATTCCCCATTTCCCATTCCTTATTTTCCATTTCCCATTTTCAATTCCTCATTCCCCTTTCCTCATTTCCCATTCTCCATTGCCCATTCCCCATTCTCCATTCCCTATTCTCCATTCCTCATCTTCCATTCCCCATTCCTCATTCCTCATTCCTCATTCCCATTCCGCATTCCCTATTCCTCATTCCCCATTCTCCATTCCTTAGTCCTCATTCTCCCTTTCCATTCCCTATTCCCTATTCCCTATTCCCTATTCCCTATTCCCTATTCCCTATTCCCTATTCCCTATTCCCTATTCCCTATTCCCTATTCCCTATTCCCTATTCCCTATTCCCTATTCCCTATTCCCTATTCCCTATTCCCTATTCCCTATTCCCTATTCCCTATTCCCTATTCCCTATTCCCTATTCCCTATTCCCTATTCCCTATTCCCTATTCCCTATTCCCTATTCCCTATTCCCTATTCCTCGTTTTAGTAGACATCCATACAAGCATCCATGGTGTATATGTAAGTGATTTTTACATGACTTATCTTAGATAGCAATCTAGACTAAATAACACCACTCAGTTCAGTTCGAAAATTTACTTTTACATTCAACTGATTACTTCATTACTTGCTACACCGTGCTGACGAGACCCAACAAGGTCAAAAAAGCTGTCCACGGCTTTGCATCACTGATTTCTAGTTTTTCTAGGCGTGCATTTTTATGCCACATGTTTCAGTAACGTGCCCTGATCGAGATGAAGTCTCCAAAATATTCAACTTCCAAAGAAACATGTTCGAATATTGAAATTACATCAAGTAACATATCCGGGTCATCAAATCTCTTCTTGCACATTGCGCTAGCTTTGTCTGTGTTTCAAAAATCAGCCGAGGCAAAGCGTTACGACCCTGCGGAAGAGACGCTGTTTTTGTTGTTTCTAATGAAGGTAGAGTTGATAAACAATTTCTAAATTCCGCTCGGTGAAACAGCTATTCGTTTATTAAAACTTCTAAAAATTAAATCCTTGAAAACACTCTGTGCTTCATTTGAGTTCCCGTGAGACTCCACAAGTCCTTTCCATTTTCCTTTGCTTTATTTCGAAGCCTTCAACTTCCGCCACCCAGGCTCCCCGTACTCGGAGGAAAGCCAAACTGTGACACACCTTATCCAACCAACATTGTAAAGACATCGTTTGGCGCTCAAGAAAACTTCAATTTCAAGAATTATGTTTCTTTCCTTAGAATAGAGTTTTCGGCAGAAATCATCATATATTATGGTCTTCGAAAATAAAGCCTTTTATTTCCGGCGGGCAGTCGAGGCTTGTTGCCATTGACCTGTTAAATTTGTTCGTATTTCATCAGCCGGGCGTAGTGGCGCACGCCTGTAATCCAGTTACTTGGAGGCTGGGGTCGTTGAATGGCTTGAGGGCGGGATTCCTGGGGTTGCTTGTTCTATGTAGATCGGGTGTCCGCGCTAAGTTTGGCGTCAATATGGTGACACAGAGGAGTCTGAGTTCTCCAGGTTGGTTAAAGAGGAGCGAACCGGCCCAGGGTGAAACACAGCAGGCAAAAGTTCCCGCGTCAAACAGTAGTGGGATAGCATCTGTGAATAGGCGATCATCACATCACAGCCCGTTCGAGATAGTCAAACTCGACTCTATTTTTTGGTTTGTTTGTTTCTTTTTTTCCCTTTTTTCTTTTATCACCTTCAAGGTTTCCCTTTAAACCGTTTTAACAGAACGTTGATATACTCGTACAAATGTCACGTCATCAACAACGTAAATCAAATTACTATATGATTAGTATAAGTAATCTTACGGTTTCGAGCTCAATTTGGAATTAATTTGTACGACTGAGTTGTTCAAAACCTGAAGCGGCTTGTGCAATTTCAGCTTTTAGAAAACTAACAAGTGCAAATTAATTCCGAATTGAACGAAAAACTGAACACCGCATGATTACATGTGATAACATAAACATAAAAAATTCTCGTGGACGTAAATTCTATCTTGAAGCGTTTTTTTTTTTCTCGTTCGAGAGATCTTTTTTCATATTTTTGTCATCATTTCACGTGGTATCATTAGCTTAGAAAATTCTTATTGTTTTTCAGCCAATCATAATTCAGTATTTTGATTTATTATTCATTAAAAATATTTCCCCGTTTCTGATTGGTTAAAACCACACGCGTAATTCACCATAACCGGCTGCTGTTCACCAAATTTGGAAAGAATCTTCGTCATATTGCATCAATGACGTCAAAAGTGCAGCCCGCTGAAAATTATTGAACCAATGACGTCAAAAGTGCAGCCCGCTGAAAATTATTGAACCGTTGACCGAGAAAACCTGGGGACGAGATTGTTATTTTTGGTGAGCGGAAAAACAAAGAGCGAAATGGCGAAACTCCTTTAAGAACGGGGAAATATTTTGAATGAATAATAAAGCAATTATTGAATTCGGCTTTCGTAGGATATGAAGAATTCTGCAGATCTCGGAGAGTGTTATCCACCTCGGCCTTCGGCCTCTGTGGATAACACCCTCCTTGATCTGCAGAATTCTTCATATCCTACTTCGCCTCATTCAATAATTGCTAAGTATAATTTGCACTGCTGATACTTGAACTACACCACTGTCGCCTTATCAGAATCGCCGGAATAATTTTTTCATGTATATTGTTAAGTCAAGAATCTGGGATATGATTTATGATTGATAAAAAACAACCTCGCCAAGACTTAGGTCTGTTTGGTTTTTCACTGGCGCGTTATTCGAAGAAATCATGAACCTGATGTATAGAACTTTGTATGGAGACGCCATGTTGTTGCCTCTCGGCGGGGTGCAATATGGTCGCCGCCCGTAAAGTACTAGAACCATCTGTCATAAATTTTGCTTTCACGCACGATTAAAAATGTGAGTGGTTGCAGCTTTGTTTGACGCAATCAGTTTCCAAAATATGTAAACTCAAACTATGATACTTTCTTCTTCGCTAGTAAAGCCTTATAGGTCTGACTAGGACACACACTGTAAACCTAGGTGCGTCATTGAAGCACAAATCTGCTTTGCGACTCATGAATGACAACCATGGGGCCCCAGTGTTGCCAGGGGCAAGCGGTCAAGTCCTCGAGAGAAATCTTAACAGACTGCAATATGAGCTCCAACGAACAAATCAAGCCGAGAGCGGTCTAGTTACCAATCGGATTTTAGCAATTTGTTACTCGAAATATCCCACAACTGTGTTTGTTCACAAACTCTACAAGCATCCATGGTATACATGTAGGCCATTTTTACATGACTCATCCTAGCATTCTAGAAATAGCACCACTCAGTTCAGACCCTGCGCAAGCCAAGTTGTTGTTGTGTCTAATAAAGAGAGAGTTGATAAACAATTCTTTATTCAGCTCGGTGAAACAGCTATAAGTTTATTAAAAGTTATAAAAATTAAATTCTTGGAAACCCTCGGTGTTTCATTTCAGTTCTAGACTTCACAAGTTCGTTCATTAATTCGAGTCCTTCGACTTCCGCCGACCAGGCTCCGCGCAATCGAACGAAAGCTAAATTGTGACAAACCTTATCCAATCAACATTGTAAAGACATCGTTTGGCCCTCAATGTAGCTTCAATTTCAAGAATTATGTGTTTCTTTCCTTAAATTGGAGTTTTTGGCAGAAATCGTGATACATTTTGGTCGTCGAAAATAAGTCTTTTACTTCCGGCGGGCAGTCGAGGCTTGTTACCATTGACCTGTTAAATTTGTTCGTATTTCGTCAGCCGGGCGTAGTGGCGCACGCCTGTAATCCAGTTACTTGGAGGCTGGGGTCGTTGAATGGCTTGAGGGCGGGATTCCTGGGGTTGCTTGTTCTATGTAGATCGGTGTCCGCGCTAAGTTTGGCGTCAATATGGTGAACGCAGAGTAGTCTGAGTTCTCCAGGTTGGTTAAAGAGGAGCGAACCGGCTCAGGGTGGAAACACAGCAAGCAAAAGCTCCCGCGTCAAACAGTAGTGGGATAGCACCTGTGAATAGGCGATCATTCACAGCCTGTTCGAGATAGTCGAACTCGACCCTGTTTTTATTTGTTACTTTTCTTTCTTTTTCTTTTACCAATTATTAATCACCTTTCTTGGTTTCACCTAAAACCGTTTCACAAATCAAATTTAACAGAACTGTGTGACGTCGATATCCTCGTACAAATGTCACGCCATCAAAAATGTAACTAGTATTACTATAGGATTAGTACAAGTAATCTTAATACGGTTTCGAGTTTAATTTTGATTTAATTTGTACGACTGAGATGTTCAAAAGCTGAAACACTCGCCGAAGCGGCTAGCGCAATTTCAGCTTTTTGAAACTCACAAGTGCAAATTAATTCCGAAATCAACAAAAAACTGAAACCGTATGATTACTTGTTGATAATATAAACATGAAAAATTCTCCTGGAGGAAGTGATGGAAGATCTTTCTTGAAGCATTTTTTTTTTCTTATTCGAGAGAACTTTTTTCAAAGTTTCCTCAAAAAATTTTTGTCATCATTTTACGTGATATCATTGGCGTAGAAAATTCCTATTGTCTTTCAGCCAATCATAATCCAGAATTTTGATGTATAATTTGAACTGGTGTTACACTTTTTACACTGGTGTTACACTTGAACTGCACCACTCTCGCCATATCAGAATCGAGTAATTTTTGCATGTATATTGTGAAGTCAAGAATCTAGGATATGATATATAATTGATATAAAACAATCTCGCCAAGACTTATGTCTGTTTGGTTTTTTAATAAAATATATTCGAAGAAATCATGACCCAGATGTATGGTGTTTTATGCGCTTTGTATAGAGACGCCATGTTGGTCCCCCACGGAGGGGCTTCAACATGGCCGCCGGCCGTTAAGTACTAGAAACATCTGTCATAGCTTTGGCTTTCAAGCTTGATTGAAAATGTCAGTGGTTGCAGGTTTGCTTGGACGCAATTTCCAAAAATATGTCAACTCAAACCAATGTAAGAAATGAAAACCATGTGTAAATGACGATGCTTTCAAAGAGGACTGGGCGCCTTGCCTCTGAAATTACTGGGGTCCCATGGTTGTCATCCATGAATCGTAAAGCAGATTTTGAGCTTCAATGACGCACCTTGGTTTACTGTGTGTCTTAGTCAGACTTTGAAAGCATCGTCATTTACACATGGTTTTCATTTCTTACATTGGTTTGAGTTGACATATTTTTGGAAATTGCGTCCAAGCAAACCTGCAACCACTGACATTTTCAATCAAGCTTGAAAGCCAAAGCTATGACAGATGTTTCTAGTACTTAACGGCCGGCGGCCATGTTGAAGCCCCTCCGTGGGGGACCAACATGGCGTCTCTATACAAAGCGCATAAAACACCATACATCTGGGTCATGATTTCTTCGAATATATTTTATTAAAAAACCAAACAGACATAAGTCTTGGCGAGATTGTTTTATATCAATTATATATCATATCCTAGATTCTTGACTTCACAATATACATGCAAAAATTACTCGATTCTGATATGGCGAGAGTGGTGCAGTTCAAGTGTAACACCAGTGTAAAAAGTGTAACACCAGTTCAAATTATACATCAAAATTCTGGATTATGATTGGCTGAAAGACAATAGGAATTTTCTACGCCAATGATATCACGTAAAATGATGACAAAAATTTTTTGAGGAAACTTTGAAAAAAGTTCTCTCGAATAAGAAAAAAAAAATGCTTCAAGAAAGATCTTCCATCACTTCCTCCAGGAGAATTTTTCATGTTTATATTATCAACAAGTAATCATACGGTTTCAGTTTTTTGTTGATTTCGGAATTAATTTGCACTTGTGAGTTTCAAAAAGCTGAAATTGCGCTAGCCGCTTCGGCGAGTGTTTCAGCTTTTGAACATCTCAGTCGTACAAATTAAATCAAAATTAAACTCGAAACCGTATTAAGATTACTTGTACTAATCCTATAGTAATACTAGTTACATTTTTGATGGCGTGACATTTGTACGAGGATATCGACGTCACACAGTTCTGTTAAATTTGATTTGTGAAACGGTTTTAGGTGAAACCAAGAAAGGTGATTAATAATTGGTAAAAGAAAAAGAAAGAAAAGTAACAAATAAAAACAGGGTCGAGTTCGACTATCTCGAACAGGCTGTGAATGATCGCCTATTCACAGGTGCTATCCCACTACTGTTTGACGCGGGAGCTTTTGCTTGCTGTGTTTCCACCCTGAGCCGGTTCGCTCCTCTTTAACCAACCTGGAGAACTCAGACTACTCTGCGTTCACCATATTGACGCCAAACTTAGCGCGGACACCGATCTACATAGAACAAGCAACCCCAGGAATCCCGCCCTCAAGCCATTCAACGACCCCAGCCTCCAAGTAACTGGATTACAGGCGTGCGCCACTACGCCCGGCTGACGAAATACGAACAAATTTAACAGGTCAATGGTAACAAGCCTCGACTGCCCGCCGGAAGTAAAAGACTTATTTTCGACGACCAAAATGTATCACGATTTCTGCCAAAAACTCCAATTTAAGGAAAGAAACACATAATTCTTGAAATTGAAGCTACATTGAGGGCCAAACGATGTCTTTACAATGTTGATTGGATAAGGTTTGTCACAATTTAGCTTTCGTTCGATTGCGCGGAGCCTGGTCGGCGGAAGTCGAAGGACTCGAATTAATGAACGAACTTGTGAAGTCTAGAACTGAAATGAAACACCGAGGGTTTCCAAGAATTTAATTTTTATAACTTTTAATAAACTTATAGCTGTTTCACCGAGCTGAATAAAGAATTGTTTATCAACTCTCTCTTTATTAGACACAACAACAACTTGGCTTGCGCAGGGTCTGAACTGAGTGGTGCTATTTCTAGAATGCTAGGATGAGTCATGTAAAAATGGCCTACATGTATACCATGGATGCTTGTAGAGTTTGTGAACAAACACAGTTGTGGGATATTTCGAGTAACAAATTGCTAAATCCGATTGGTAACTAGACCGCTCTCGGCTTGATTTGTTCGTTGGAGCTCATATTGCAGTCTGTTAAGATTTCTCTCGAGGACTTGACCGCTTGCCCCTGGCAACACTGGGGCCCCATGGTTGTCATTCATGAGTCGCAAAGCAGATTTGTGCTTCAATGACGCACCTAGGTTTACAGTGTGTGTCCTAGTCAGACCTATAAGGCTTTACTAGCGAAGAAGAAAGTATCATAGTTTGAGTTTACATATTTTGGAAACTGATTGCGTCAAACAAAGCTGCAACCACTCACATTTTTAATCGTGCGTGAAAGCAAAATTTATGACAGATGGTTCTAGTACTTTACGGGCGGCGACCATATTGCACCCCGCCGAGAGGCAACAACATGGCGTCTCCATACAAAGTTCTATACATCAGGTTCATGATTTCTTCGAATAACGCGCCAGTGAAAAACCAAACAGACCTAAGTCTTGGCGAGGTTGTTTTTTATCAATCATAAATCATATCCCAGATTCTTGACTTAACAATATACATGAAAAAATTATTCCGGCGATTCTGATAAGGCGACAGTGGTGTAGTTCAAGTATCAGCAGTGCAAATTATACTTAGCAATTATTGAATGAGGCGAAGTAGGATATGAAGAATTCTGCAGATCAAGGAGGGTGTTATCCACAGAGGCCGAGGCCGAGGTGGATAACACTCTCCGAGATCTGCAGAATTCTTCATATCCTACGAAAGCCGAATTCAATAATTGCTTTATTATTCATTCAAAATATTTCCCCGTTCTTAAAGGAGTTTCGCCATTTCGCTCTTTGTTTTTCCGCTCACCAAAAATAACAATCTCGTCCCCAGGTTTTCTCGGTCAACGGTTCAATAATTTTCAGCGGGCTGCACTTTTGACGTCATTGGTTCAATAATTTTCAGCGGGCTGCACTTTTGACGTCATTGATGCAATATGACGAAGATTCTTTCCAAATTTGGTGAACAGCAGCCGGTTATGGTGAATTACGCGTGTGGTTTTAACCAATCAGAAACGGGGAAATATTTTGAATGAATAATAAATCAAAATACTGAATTATGATTGGCTGAAAAACAATAAGAATTTTCTAAGCTAATGATACCACGTGAAATGATGACAAAAATATGAAAAAAGATCTCTCGAACGAGAAAAAAAAAAACGCTTCAAGATAGAATTTACGTCCACGAGAATTTTTTATGTTTATGTTATCACATGTAATCATGCGGTGTTCAGTTTTTCGTTCAATTCGGAATTAATTTGCACTTGTTAGTTTTCTAAAAGCTGAAATTGCACAAGCCGCTTCAGGTTTTGAACAACTCAGTCGTACAAATTAATTCCAAATTGAGCTCGAAACCGTAAGATTACTTATACTAATCATATAGTAATTTGATTTACGTTGTTGATGACGTGACATTTGTACGAGTATATCAACGTTCTGTTAAAACGGTTTAAAGGGAAACCTTGAAGGTGATAAAAGAAAAAAGGGAAAAAAAGAAACAAACAAACCAAAAAATAGAGTCGAGTTTGACTATCTCGAACGGGCTGTGATGTGATGATCGCCTATTCACAGATGCTATCCCACTACTGTTTGACGCGGGAACTTTTGCCTGCTGTGTTTCACCCTGGGCCGGTTCGCTCCTCTTTAACCAACCTGGAGAACTCAGACTCCTCTGTGTCACCATATTGACGCCAAACTTAGCGCGGACACCCGATCTACATAGAACAAGCAACCCCAGGAATCCCGCCCTCAAGCCATTCAACGACCCCAGCCTCCAAGTAACTGGATTACAGGCGTGCGCCACTACGCCCGGCTGATGAAATACGAACAAATTTAACAGGTCAATGGCAACAAGCCTCGACTGCCCGCCGGAAATAAAAGGCTTTATTTTCGAAGACCATAATATATGATGATTTCTGCCGAAAACTCTATTCTAAGGAAAGAAACATAATTCTTGAAATTGAAGTTTTCTTGAGCGCCAAACGATGTCTTTACAATGTTGGTTGGATAAGGTGTGTCACAGTTTGGCTTTCCTCCGAGTACGGGGAGCCTGGGTGGCGGAAGTTGAAGGCTTCGAAATAAAGCAAAGGAAAATGGAAAGGACTTGTGGAGTCTCACGGGAACTCAAATGAAGCACAGAGTGTTTTCAAGGATTTAATTTTTAGAAGTTTTAATAAACGAATAGCTGTTTCACCGAGCGGAATTTAGAAATTGTTTATCAACTCTACCTTCATTAGAAACAACAAAAACAGCGTCTCTTCCGCAGGGTCGTAACGCTTTGCCTCGGCTGATTTTTGAAACACAGACAAAGCTAGCGCAATGTGCAAGAAGAGATTTGATGACCCGGATATGTTACTTGATGTAATTTCAATATTCGAACATGTTTCTTTGGAAGTTGAATATTTTGGAGACTTCATCTCGATCAGGGCACGTTACTGAAACATGTGGCATAAAAATGCACGCCTAGAAAAACTAGAAATCAGTGATGCAAAGCCGTGGACAGCTTTTTTGACCTTGTTGGGTCTCGTCAGCACGGTGTAGCAAGTAATGAAGTAATCAGTTGAATGTAAAAGTAATTTTCGAACTGAACTGAGTGGTGTTATTTAGTCTAGATTGCTATCTAAGATAAGTCATGTAAAAATCACTTACATATACACCATGGATGCTTGTATGGATGTCTACTAAAACGAGGAATAGGGAATAGGGAATAGGGAATAGGGAATAGGGAATAGGGAATAGGGAATAGGGAATAGGGAATAGGGAATAGGGAATAGGGAATAGGGAATAGGGAATAGGGAATAGGGAATAGGGAATAGGGAATAGGGAATAGGGAATAGGGAATAGGGAATAGGGAATAGGGAATAGGGAATAGGGAATAGGGAATAGGGAATAGGGAATAGGGAATAGGGAATAGGGAATAGGGAATAGGGAATGGAAAGGGAGAATGAGGACTAAGGAATGGAGAATGGGGAATGAGGAATAGGGAATGCGGAATGGGAATGAGGAATGAGGAATGAGGAATGGGGAATGGAAGATGAGGAATGGAGAATAGGGAATGGAGAATGGGGAATGGGCAATGGAGAATGGGAAATGAGGAAAGGGGAATGAGGAATTGAAAATGGGAAATGGAAAATAAGGAATGGGAAATGGGGAATTGAAATGAAAAATTGAAAATGAAAAAATGATTTTTTTTTACATTAACTTTTTATAATGTGGAATAAACTTTTTCAGCAGCAATTATCAATACCGGCGCACGTTTTATTTCTGAAACGTTCTGTGCAAAAATAAGAGGATATAGGGGAGGAGTCACCCTGCTTTGTTTCTTTATTTCACTATACCTGAAGCTAAAAAAGTATTGAAAAGAATATTAACGTATCTGTAAAAATATAAAAACAAAAGTCGAGACCTCGATCGGGCGTTTCGTCACACTCTGAGAACACGATTGAGATATTGTGAGTATCAGTAAATGTCGAGAAGGACTTAAGCGCTTGCAGGAAACCCACATAAGTTCACTGAATGGTTGCATCATGCACGCGCGACCGATCTATGCAAATTACCACTTGTTACCTGTCAAGTTCATTATCGCACGTCTGTTGGTTGTGAAAGTAATATATTTTTTTTACATGATTTCTTAGTCTTCAGGGCCGGGTTGTTCGAAAGCCGGTTAACGTTAACCCAGGATTAAATGTTAACTGAGGCATTATTTTTTCTTGCTTAAAATTTTTTTTCACCTCTAACGTTTGGTGTAGTTTGAGATTACTACAGTTCAAAACTGAAAGGCAAACAATATAAAAAGATTACCAAACCAAAAAGTTACAAGACTGAAATCAAATTCTTTATAACCCTGGGTTAGCTTAATCGGGCTTTGAACAACCCGGCCCAGGTCTTTTATGGTATAAGTGCTGCCTGGTGTTTGTACTGACAAGATACACCACACTTTTTTTTAACATTCAGCAGAAATGACGACCTCAATGTAGGGTCTGTCGGATTATGCCGGCGTAATTTCGAGCATGATACTATATCTGGAGTATCAGGCATAATGCTGGCATAATACTAATATTTTTGCAGCATAATGCCGTTGTTTCTGAAAACTGTGAGAAGTGTATCCAAATTTTGCCAGCAACTCGTTGATAAAAGTGGGAATATTTTAGGAAATACAGTAAAATCTTAGCGTGGTCTCGTTCTTAAGGAATTATCTTAAGAGTTTTCTCTACTTATACACTATTAATCTATCATTTATAATACCTGCCATTTTGCCTGAAATTTTCTCTCCGTATCATTTTTTGAAGCTGTGTATTTCTCAGTTCGATACTTAATATCAACCATCTATTTTAAAAACATCAAAATTGGGACTTTTTGCACAGTGCAGACTTGACCAGATATGCAATTTTGCAAGGATTATGAAAAAATTCAGTAGATCCCTTAGGAACTAAATACCTTAGACTCGTACCAGTGCGTTTTCGATGCTGATAGTGTTTGGCTCATCCGCTACAGGTTCATTGGAGAAAGGCATATAGAAAGACTTTCAATGCCTCACAATTTCCTATCTTTCACTTGCTCATAAAATGCTTAACTGAATAATTATTGTCTAACATTTCTTTTGAAAATAAAAGACTAGGAATGTTTACTAATAGGTACAGGCCTATTTGGGGTGGGGTGAAAGTGTCATTTTAGTCCGGCATAATTTCAGATTTATACCTCTAGCCGAGCATAATTTTGAACATAATACCTTTGTTTCACGGGTGACGCCCGAAAGCATAATACTCTATTTTTCGAGCATAAACCGACAGACCCTACCGCAACGTGATCGGAAATTGGGGTGAAACTTGAGGCATGAAATTTTATAAAAATTACAGCTAGAAAGATGTCACAAGTGATGGTGTTTTACTAACAAGAAGGCAAAAACGTTCTACTGGTGTCCATTACATGGGAAAGAGATAAGTAGTATAAGATTTCGTTG
>JAHPZR010047866.1:30000-36408 GCA_019787425.1 Platygyra sinensis
ACGCCGTGTGTTACACGTTGTTATTTAATTTACCTGTTATGCCGACGAGCCCGCTCAGAATTCCAGTTACAAAGATTGAAATATCTAACTTCTTTTTGAAGAAAATGTAACTGAGAAAGAAAAATAAAAAATTATAATGTAAGTTGTTTTTTCTCGGGACGAAATTCAAAGACGAAGGGTATACATAGATGAAATAAGCTTAGTGTTTCCGAGATTAGAGATTAGATTGTTTCGTAAATAGGAGAAATTGAATTAAAGGTGAAGAAGTTAAACAGCGGGACACGAACCAAATAGATTATTTATGACAGGATGACAACCAGTTCAATGGCGGTTTTCTATTGTAATCGCAGGGAAGATATACATATCTACTGTCTTTGTTCCTTGAAATTCTTGAGGTATAATCATTGGCAATACACCCCGTTCTTTTATACGCGAGTTCCCTCCGGTCATGATGTTGGAGGAGGGCTTTACTTTCAATAGGAGAATAAGTTTTTGATCTCCAACAAGTAATGTTCCGAGTTCAACCCTGACTTCGTTTTAAGAACTCTTCGTTAATGGCCTGATCAAAACTTCTACCTACATCAGTTGGTTGCAACGGACTTCCTCTTTACTCGGCAAGCCGTATATGTTTATGAAAGATCAACCACACGACCCATCAAATCACTCTCATAAGCTAGGCTATCGTAATGCCTTGCGCAGTTCGCCACGAAAAGCCAATGCAATATTTTTCTTCGAAGGTTACCTTAAGTTACTAAATACTTTTCTTTAACAAGTTTAAACATCTTCTTTTAGTTGACTGGCCAAAATAAAACAACGCGGCACCAAACAGTCAATAAAGAAAGACTAAATGATATCATTGCTTGCATTTATTCTGTGAAATTCGAATTGCCGAGGACAGGAATGTGCTGAAATAACGATAAGAACAAGAAAAAGACTTCACGTCTTCTATTCACAACCGACGTACTTAAACGCACTTCAAACATAAAGAGTAAATATATAAAAGCTGTGTAAAAACTGTAAACCGCGTTACCTCAAAATACATTTTTCGAGCCTCGTCAGTCGTCCCCCATATTGAAAATTTGTAATACAATTTTTTTCTTGCTAACTTACCTATAAAGCATTCCCAGAATGCCTCCGCCTATGGAGCCATTGATAGTCACGACCGCTGACCTAAAAGGTAAGAAGCAGGTGTCAAATGTCAAGTGCCACAATTTTATTTTGAATGACGTTTCAAAAATCGTTTCATTTAACCGAGTGAAAGGTATACAAGAAGCAGCCTTATTGCGCTTGGGAAAATCCCCTGACAACATATAAAATATACTTTCAGTTAAAACACAGATTCAATGAGTTTTAATTCTTGTCTTCCTTGTACATGTTTAAAACGAAACAAATAAAAACAAAGAGGAGTATAGATAATACACACAAGCTTAGCGGAAATTAGACGCCGGTATCCAGGCTTGTTATATGACTAAGAAAATTACTTTCCTGTGATTGGCTGAGAGCAAACATATGTATCGTTAATTTTTCATTTTACGCGGCAATGCAAATACTGCAGGCCCTTTCGTAATTTTCAAAGGCACCGACATAGAAAATGAGAAGAGAAAGTGAAAAGCTCGAGCAATTAAAGATTTACACCTTTCGTTGTATTTAAAAATTCTTTCAAAGTACACGAATCTCTAGGCGAGTGGAAGCTTACTGAGATGATTTTCAAACATTAATATCCTTACCCAAGATTGTGTTAAAAGATTTGCGAAATGTAAATTTGTTGCATACACAAAAAAGTGAACTAATTTCCTACCTGGAAGCTAGTATCCATTTCTTGCCGCTTATTCCAAACGTACTCCCACAGTTAAATCCAAGCCAACCCCACCATAACATAAAGGTTCCCAGCATTACATTTGTAGGAGAAGCCATTTGTTTTGATGGAGAATTTTCGTCAAACCTTCCTATCCGGGGCTTCAACATTATAGTCGCCACCAGGCCACTCACTCCGCCAACTAAATGCACAGCACCGGATCCCGCAACATCAACGGCGCCCATTTTCCGAAGCCAACCACTGTCATCCCAAACCCAAAAAGCAGGAATACAGTATGTCAGAGTGTTTAAGAAGGAGTAAAGAGTGTACGCTTTTAAGCTTGTTCTTTCCGCCATCGCGCCAGAAACGATGGTGGTTGCAGTCGTGGCGAAGGAGAGCTGAAAAAAGTATTTTGAAAACACATGCCCCATTTCGCCGTCATCAGCGTCCGTCAAAAAATATCCAAGGCCGCAAAAAGAATTTCTTTGCTCGCCTTTCCCGAAACTGAGTGCGAATCCAAAAAGCCAATAAGACAATCCGCCGTAGACCACATCCACTGCATTCTTGACCATGATGTTTGCCTCATTTTTTCTGGAGACCATTCCGGCTTCGAGAAGGCCGAATCCTGACTGCATTGTGAAAATAATGAAAGCGCTCGTCAAAATCCACGTCGCGTCACCCGACAAGATTCCTCCATCAGTTGAGATTTCGTCTAAATCCACTTTTGTTGGTGCTATTGTAGAGTTTAATGTTAAGTTTGTTTTCATCTTGCTCGTTTACTTGGCTTGATCTCAGAGCACAGAAACAGCTTGAAAAGAGAGAATTCTGTAATTGGATTCACCGTCTGTCTTTATTTGATCTAAATACCATATTTCTTCCGTCATCCGCCCCGGATTTCCTGAGGTAAAAAAATAATGAGCATAACAAGCAGCTAACAAAAAGATTTCAAACCGCTGATAAATTGAAAATATTAACTCAAATTGAATTATTTGGGGAAAAAAAACAAACGGATAGGTCCGCATTGCATACAGATCATGAGAGAATATAATGATATACGACGATACACTAGAAAGTAAATTGATTTTACAGCGAAGCAAAAAAGTTCTGTGACAAGTGACAAACCAAACCAAGAGACAAGAATGACACTTTGAAACAAAGCCCCGTCAAAGCAGAAATCGGTTGCGAAATCCGCAATTCAGTCAGGCCTAGTTTGCAAAAACTAATATACTACGGCTTGGTACATTGTTGATGAACATTTTAATTTGCATATGACAATCGCGCCAAATGTACTAAGTGATTGCCTGCTTTTTAACACGCCAGAAAGTTAAAAAAAAAACGCATGGAATACATTGTACAGATCAAATCAAGGAACCTGATAACTTAACATATTTTTCATAATCTTTCGTTATTAATTATAATACACGATGCCCATTCTTACCCAACGTTCGGTGTTCCTGCTACAAAATTTCACCTCAAAAGATAAATTATCGCAACAAAAAAAATTGATTGCAAATAACAAAACTCGAAGAAACACTCAACATTAAGAATAAATGTTTCAGACGATACCTTAAAGGCAACTGTGGTTGGAAAAGCGACGGTTCTTTCAGTTTTTTCTGGTTTTAATTTGTAACTGTTCGCACTTTTGCTTGCTTTGACTTTTCACACATACGGGTGGTCGTTCACAGGACTCGGGTTTCTACAAAACGACTCAAAAACGTTGTCATACATAAATGTTTCACTTCTAAACCGATCATCGGGTTCTGTCGTAAAACAGTGAAAGAAGTTTTAATTTTCTTTCCAAACGCATGATAATAATTAAAAACTTTCACAATGTTTTCTTGAAAGTAAACAATTAATAACTGTGTCAGGGTGTCAATCAAAATTATGTACAGTAAACCCTGAACAACAAGGGCAGATGGAAAGGCTGATTTGTACTGCACTGAACAATCAACACGTCTAAACAGTTCCTCCTCTTGGAGGTGTCAAATGTTAACTTGTGCATTGTCAGTGCACAGTGAGTTTCAGTTAACTCTTAAAAAAACGGTACAAGGTATCAAAGCTGATAAAACCAGACTTTTCGTTTCCACTGGCATTGCAGTTAACAGTGTCGTGTTTCGTCGCCTCGTCTTCTGTCAGTTTGCTTTTATTGATCAACTTCAGAAAAAAATTTTCATTACGATTTCCATTACAAGTACACTGCAAATTGTAATAATAGTAATACTAGTGGCGGTCTTATTTGAACAATTAAATTGTTTTTTAGGAAAGAGGCATGTTAACAACACGGACACCTGCTAACCTGTCTGTGGTCAGTTTAAAACGTTCTCGCTTTTCATGTGTCAGTTTGGACAGTAAGGTTTTTTAATTATCTGCGAGTTGTTAGCTGTCGTTCACCCCCAGTTGTCGGTGAATCCATGAATTTAGCTCCTGTCCGCATACGCCGAGGAATATGAAAACGGAGGCTTCACTCTGAAGGCGTACCAAATGTTTTTCTGTCCACACCAGGCGGAGGAATTAAAACACACAACAATGGACCGATCAGTTGGATTTGACTTTGAGGAAAACTCGATGTAGTATGAGCGCTTTGCATAATTTTCGCATGCAGCTAGCAATAGTGTGCGAGTAAAAAAGTTCTTCCTGCTAAACTAAGAAACAGAACAGTTACCTTGGCATGCAGGTTTCCTGCATGGGAAAACATTTGCTACGGAAGATCAGTATTTCGAACGTTTCCGAAAATATCAAAAACATCCTTCTTCCGCAGGAAACATTGCGCACAGGTATAAAATGAGAAGAGAGACAGTGTTTCCGAAGACAAATTGACAACTTAATCGATTTGCCATCAACGAAGAATTTTGAGTTATCATTAGCCTTGCAATTCTTGCCTATTTGAGGATAACTTCTGGTTGAGATAAAAGTCCTGTTTTAAGGAAGCTAGCGACTTCTATAATCTTTATGAAGCAAGAACTTTTCAAATTATGTCTAACAGTTTAACAATGTTTATTTCTTAGCCAATTTCTTAAGAAAACTGACACGTGTTCGCAACGGCTTCCGGTTAGCTCCAAGCCGTTCACATCACAAACAAACGGGGAAATATCTAAGGTGACAATGTTTCCGTGACAACGTTTTTTTCATTTACGGGGGCGTCAAGAATATGAGTGCTTTTCCTTTTTTGCGAGTTTTGTTCATCATAGATAAACGGCCAATTTAATTGCTTTGCGCGGTAAGCGAACTTATTGTGACTTATCTTAAAGTCGTGCAATTATCTTGATCTAAAAAAAACCCGGCTATGGCGAATTTCCATATCACAAGAAATGATCACTGGAAACGGGAACAAGTACACGTCACATTGAGACTGGGAGCCCGCAAAGACCAAACCTTTTCTGTGTCTTTTATGATATTTACCTTTCTCGTCAGTGAAATACTTTGAAATGTTCCCGAAGGTCGCTGGATAAAGTGATTATTTTTTTAAACATTCTAGGCTTGTTTTAATCCCACGAAATGAGCAACAAACGGTTCACAGAAACGTATTATATTTACAATTATCACAAACCATTAACAAAACAATATTCTTTCGTAGAAATGGTGACCCATATCCTTTTATTCCGACTACATTTTGAAATATCGCGCCGCAATGTTCGCCCACAAAAAGTTTTCCAATTCCCATGCTAACCTAAATTTCAAGAAACTCAGTGTCTTTAGTTTTAGATAAAAATTGCTTTTAGGCTTAGCATATCGTTCTAATTAAAATTTTAACAATTTTTCCCAATCACTACAGGATACGTTTTTATATTGCTATTTCAGCGAGACACGATTTAGCAGGCCCCTTTTATAAACGCTGCGGCAACACTTAAAAATATTCATTTTTCCCTCGGGAGCGCTTTCCTTTGGCTAAATATTTAAAGCAGTGATAAACAGCTGCTAAAATGTCCTCCCTGATATTAAGGTGATTCCTTGGTACTGCGCGTCATTATCGCGCGCAAATGAGCGCGTGCACGTCCATAACGTAAAACATTTCCCTCAAGCTAAGCTCGGCAGCGAAATAAATGCTCGTTAAATAAGCCTAAATTTGAATAACAATACCTTGTACATTCTTAGCCTCGTACTCATGTTTTCAGACAAAGGATTTTCATATAAAGGAATGGCTAAGGATGTATGAATTTTGTTATTGAAATTTCGGCGCCATTTATGCAAAGGATCTATGTGTTTGGCAACTGATACCCCGAATCGTAGCGGTATTTACACAAAGAAAAACGCAGTTAATGGTACCATTGAACGGATTTTTGACGCACCTTTGACGAGTTATGACACTTAAAACGAGTGCTGCACCATATGTTTATATTGCAAATCTCGAAACAACTGCATTATTAAGAACAACCACAAAAAATTTGAATAAAACCTAATGTGTTTTTAATGTTCTTCCTTAGGTCGCTCTTATTTTTCTTTGGGAAGACATTTCTCAAATAACATCATTTATTATATCTCTGAGTTTATACGCGAGCTGTAATTGGTCAAGTTAGCGGTCCGTGTAGGAGAGTACGGACCGCTAAAACTTAAAGATTTTTTGTTGCCAAAACTGTTGCGTGATTTATCGCCAAATTTTCTCAACTGATATAGCA